>CM050655.1:40641470-40793970 GCA_027574665.1 Rhynochetos jubatus | reverse complement strand
CCTGAAAGCCACCAAAGACCAGCCTGCATTACACGGAGTTAGTGGGACGTATGCAGCGGATGCTGGCTGTCATAATTCTTGAGAATTCACATTGAACACATGAAAGGATGAGCTGAAGACTGGTGTGGTCATGAGCATTCAGTTTTCTGTCCAACATTTTTTATGCTTTTACAGAACATACTAAAATCTCTGTCAATTAAGTATGTAGATGAGGCAGTGCTGGGTGTGGTAATAAGCAAGGACTACGTCAGAGTGACCAGGTTACCCATCCTTACACGAGGAGACGTAAGGACTCGAGCCTCACATAATACAGGGAGAATCGGTCTTATTTTAAACACAAACATCACAAATTTCTCCTTGGATTAAATATTACAGCAGAAGTCAAGCAGATCAGGTTCTGGTACAGGAAACAAACCCCCTAAAGCTTGGAACAAGGTCAGAATCGATGGAGAGATACAAAGACGTAAATAATTTAATTCTGAATAAGCACTGGACCAAAGAAGGGTTAACACACATCTTAAGTCTAACAGAAGCCAGACTGATATCTATAGACACAACTGGGGCATCAGTATTATCTTTGTGTCCATGAATTGTATTTTAACTTTTCCAGCAAAGCTGTGGCAGTGTTTTTGGCAGCAGCCACCGATCTCCAAGGTAAAGGGCTCCACCACCGCCTGGTCCCCCAGCCCTCGCCCTGGGACAATGCCCGCTGCCACCCCGACCGAGGAGGGAGCAGGAAAACTGGCCAGGTTTGTGAGTGGCAATGCAGATGTTTATCCAATTTACTTCATTTAGTTTCTGAATACATAACCTAATTACAGTAATGGATAGTTTTGAGATTGGTTCAACAAGCAGAAAAGGAGGCTCAGAAAACACCTAATATAACCCCTGAAGACTTACCAGTGCCCTTTGCATTCTCAGCCCAGAGACTGGAGGAGGGTTCTAGCCCAGGGCAGACAAACTTACCTGCAGTAAGTGATGAGCTGTTTATCATTCTCTGCTCCCCAAATGTCACAGTGCTGACCAACAGACTGTCTCACATATGGAGAGACTTTCCCACTACTCCCCATCACCATTAAAATTGCTGTTACTCTTACTTGCTAGTGATTTCTAATATTTTCCCAATTAAATCCCTACTTTTGCATTTAGAATTTTAATTAGACCTTTTCTTAACTGAGGATTAGCAGAACTTTGTTGCAGCATTTCTCTCAAAACTTTGGGCCAACTCAAGATTTCGCACATGTGTAACCCTGCTGTGGTGGTAAACAAAGAGTATTATTTGGCTGGATAGTCAATTCCACACAAACCAGAGACATTGCAAAGTCAGTTAAAGCTTTAAATGTCAAAATCGTCCTGTGACAATAAAGAAGTCACATGGCTTTTAATACTGATGATAAAGAAAGGCACCATATTTGTTCATGATAGGCTCAGTAATTCTACACAGAACACATTTTCTATGCACTTCACTTTATGATGGCATTATATACTACCAGTATTTGTACACAGTAACTCCAGAAAGTAAACCAGTTACACAGCGATGTACGCAGTAATCTACCATAAAATATGCATTTCTAATTTTAAGTAGAACTCTGCATGAACCTAAGCACTGGATACTTTAAGATACATTATCTACAGTCCAAGATATATTTCATAATTTCATGTGTTAAGTGATTGCTAGCACTATAAACTAATAAAACAAGTTCTCTTACACTGCCTTCCTTGATTCCACACCCCTCCCCTCTCCAAATACTGCTTAAAAATGTCTAGCTTCCTTGCAGCAAGCTTAACAGCTAGGAAATTAAATGCAAAATATAACTCTGGCCTAATCATCAAGTTGTATTTTTAGTTCAAGTAAGTGTCATCTCAATGATAAAAACCAAATCCAATCAAACCAAATCCAACTAACCTGTAGAAGATGCTGATCCAAACAAACACAAGCTACAAAACAGGCTCTGGAATAAACTACTCTGGAATGTCTTCTACCAAAGCAGTCATTTCAATGCAGAACAAAACACACGTGCAGCATTCCCAACAGCCCTGGTGAAGAGGCTTTCCAAACTTTACACATTTTGCTCCAAAACGTCAGCCGAGATTGTGATTCCCAATTGGGAACTCTACTGCTCCAATTTAGAACTTTGTCCTCTTCCACACAGGCATCTTAGCAGATGTGGTTTTTTATTCCCCTTCATACATATTTTTCTAGACCCATGGCTTCCACACATGCCACTGCTGATGTAACTTCAATGGGACCCAGTTGAGCATATTTCTCTCCCTGTCTAGGACAGTGCACCTTATTCTCAGAGCAGCGGGACTTTGACTTTTACATGCCCACACGTCGACTCACACTGACCATCTGCATGGCTCCTCCTGCTGAAAGGCTACCCATGAGTTATCTGCCTTGTATATGGCGGTTCATCAGTCTTGACAAAGACCTTGTCCCAATATTTGACAATTTTCAGCTGCACAACCTTTGAGTCTGTTCTATCAATGTGTACACTGACTCTACCTTGTGGCACACCTCCACTCCCTCCCACCCTGATGCCACCTGCAAATTTAGGAACTGCACTAGCCCAAGCCATTTCTCTATATGGCAGCAAGAATGTCATCCAAGGATGCTCCAAGTCTTACTAAAAATCAAAACAACTTCTCACTTACACAAAGAGCCTGATATGCAAAAAGTAAATTGATGAAACCATCATTTGCCAGATCCATGACAGTTGCTGCCCCCTTCCTTGTTAACATCTAAGTGCTTGCAATAAAAATACTGGAATAAAACAGAGGAAAATAAAATCTTGTAATTTCTTAAGATTCATTCTATTGTTTACCCAAGGCATCTCTGCTAGCAACAGAGGCTACATGCTTCTCCCTGTTTTATCCCAGAGCTTGCCCAGCCTCTGTGAATTTTCAAAAGTGTCTGCCAGTTCAGCTACAAGTACTTTAGCCAGTCCCTTAAGTATCCTCAGATTAAAATAATCAGGCCTTTTAAAACAGGCAGGACTCTAACAGTAGATCTCCTAGGCTGAGATCTTAACCATTTTCTGCTGGTATTAATTGTGCTAACCATCTGCTCACTTTTGATTTTTTTTTTAATTGAAAACAAATACAAAAAGTCATTGAACACTTCAGTCTCATTTGCTAATAGCTCCCTGCTTCCCTCAAGTAGCAGACCAAACACTTTACTTGGTCTATCCTCTTATTACTCATCTACTTACCCATCGATTTCTGTATGTCTCCAGCTAGTTCCATCTTATTTTGTGCCTTACTTCCTTATTTTGTCCTTGCTACACCAGCACTAGCCCTTTTCTACTCTTTCTTTTGAGGTGAGCTGCCCTTGCTCTCTTTTCTTTCTTGTGTTTAAGATCCTTGAATGTCAGCTTCAACGTGGCCACACAGGTTTCACAGATCCTCTTCCCTACACTGAAACTTCCCTCCCCTTTGATTAGTGATGATCTCAGCAGTTTTGGCTTATACTCCTGTAAGCATCCAGCTACCATCAGAAGTTATTAAAGCCTGTTTTCTTGAAGGGCTCTGCTCTTGATTTGCAGATTCCCCTGTTTCTTCTTGAAGATTGTGGATCACCACTTCCACAGACACTCATGCTTTTCCTATCCTACAGCTTTGTACCATGACTCAATACCACCATCGGAATGAAAATCTAAGAGCTTCTTCCCCCCATCTTCCCACATTGCAAAAGCTTCAGCTCACTGTAGCTGTTTTGCTGCATTTTTCCCAAACAGGTGCCTGAGGAGTCAAAGCCTCCTCATCCCATGACATCCCACTGATGGAAACACTTATTTTAGTGGTGGCTTCCTACCCTGATTTGAAATCCTATGGATCTTTGTTTTAAAGAAAAGCAGATTTCTGACAAACTGTTATTTGGTAGTTAACAAGAGGAGAATTAAGAGTGCCATGAAGGAAATTCTTCCGTGTTTTACCTGAGGCTAATCAGAACATGTAATAAAAATGAATAATGTTTAAAAACTCTGGGCAGCTCCTGTACAGCCCGACCTGTCAGCCTTCGTCGGGCAGGATGCCCAGTTTTCCAAGTGACTACTCATACCACTTCTTGTCATATTTCCTCAACTGCTATTTCCTTTCTTCAGCACAAACCATACCTTTTAGACCATTATAATGAAATTAGGAACTGCCTTGCAACCCATTTGTGCTCAACACCTGCACTACCTTCTATGCCTTATCTGTCCTTGGGAAGACTAGACCCACCGGTCTCTCTTTGCTTTATCTAGATGTGGTTTACAGATCCAGTGGGGTAGAAGAGATTAACTTTAGTTACTGGAAATACCAGATTTAGTACTTAATTTTAACAATATTGTAATATTACTTATATTTGATTGAATCTTTTACATGCCTCATATAATCAAAACTACCTTAAAACATCACAGCAGTGAATTAAACAGGGAACTCCTTTTGCCTCATCCAAGTTTAAATGGAAAAAACCATCCCAAATACCACAAACACTCTCCTACTGAAAAAAGTAGGAAGTAAATAAGTGTTTCTGTAAATTCCCACATTCAACACAGGTAGAATTGTATTATTTCCCTATGAATACTCAGGGCATAGAGCATCCCCTCTGTCATGTTACTGGGATTAAAGCAAAAACGAATGAAAACAACTTGCTGTAATGTATCTTGAAAATTGCCATGTGAAGATAAACTTATTTCATGCCCAGAAATCAGGAAATAGCAACTCTTAGCCCACATTAAAGTGAGTTTACTTTGGAAAAAGTTGCTTACATGCTGTGAATTTCTTCACAGTTATTGTACATTCAAAATACTTTACATAAACACCCTAAAAAATGCATCCATGAAGCCACCTGTCAGAACAGCAACAGCATGTAAGTACAACCCACCCCTCAGGGGGACGAGAACGTGAAGCATCGATACAGACAGCATTTGGGAGACTATCTTAACCCTGAGGAAGAGGGGACAGTTATGACATTTCTAACATTTTCAACTCCTCTGCCACACCCAGTAAGTTTTCTGTGCCCCTTCATGGCTCCTAGATAGGGAAGGCATCACTTGGAGATGCTGATGGCAGAGCTCCCTGGCTGTGAAGTAAATGAGATCCCCCTCTTGAACAAATCCTCTTCACAAAAATATGAGGATCTATAGTTTTTAGGCCTTTCTGTATCCTGGTTGTCCCACCACCTTCATTTTCACCCTCCAAAACCAGCTTGATTTGAGGAGATACAAATACTTCAAGCAGAATCTCTACATTTGGGCAAGTGGTACTAATACATCTGAATTTGTATGATCAACCTGACCTAGGGATTAATCTATTTTACAAAGCCTAAAAATACATCAATTTTCTCCTTAAAACAGATAGCCACAGTCAAATTTAACATTGTATTTCCAACTCCTATAGCAGTTAAAGGTTTCAGGACTGGATTATTCAATGTAATTCAGTGACATCCACACATATCAGTGAAACGCACTTCACTGTCCTGAGGTTCAAACCCACATTTTGGTACCTTTTCTACACAGACAGCAAAAAGTTGGACCTTTTCAATTTTAAAAGTGTTTTCTTAATTGACACTGGAACAGACGTACTACTGACAACATGAACAGACCTGGAAAACGCAGCAATTGCTTTATCAACACTGCAAGGTGCCCATGCAGCTTAAGACTGTAGATCTCCCCTCCCAGTTCCCCAAAACCCCAAGCAGACGGAGCTATCTCACAGCCAGCAGGAAGCAGAACCCCCTCATACTGTGAAACAAATATATACAGACCCACATTCACAAAGGGACTGTGGGCTGTAAATCTCAGAGCATCTCAAAATACAGCAAACCAAAGCATGCGGGATGCTTTATTTAATATGCGGCCTCCATCTAACACACCAAAGAAGAGATGCTCAGGCTGTTGGATTTATTACAGCTTTACAACGTGAGGGGGTTTTGACAGTAATTTTTTCTGTGAATAACAACGCTGGTGTTTGGAGCAGCCTGTGAAGCAGAGGCACTGGGTCCTTGGCCTCTCTGTTTACAGTTATGCTGCCACTTCTCATGTTGCCTGTGCAGGTCATATGGGAATAGTCCCAAATGCACCAATACACATTTTTGCCTCCTCAGAACAGTGTTTTTCACACTATTACAGTTAAGAGTATGCCAGGGTTTACACTTAGATTTCATTTTTCAGAGGTGCATAATTATAGAAGTTTACTGCAGCCTCAGCTGCCTACACACCACTGTAGGTACAGACAACACAAACATCCTTGGGTCATTGCTTTAAGTCAGGTATTGTGCTCTGTTTGTGACTGAGGGTTACAGCAGCACAGGACATGGAGCTTTTCAGTTCTGCATCTGTACAGGGCCGCCACCAAATTGGAAAGAAAACCCTATTTCCCATTCCTGAAAGCTGGGTTTCCTGCTGGAGCTGAACACTCCACATTCCTTCTACTAACAAATATAGGAAAAAGATTGTTTACACAGTTTCTTTGTTGCCATTGGATTCCAATGTCGCATTACCTTGAATGTTTATCCACCTGAGAAACATGAGAAGCTTGAAATGATTTTTGGGTGTCCAACAATGCTAATCTGACATTTCTATTTCTGATCAGCCCAAGTGATTGTGGGACACAGACAAGAATTTATATCGAGCTGCTTGCAAGAAAAACAGCATTTCTTGGGATATTAGTAACTGATTTGGCCCAAGCAGCCAACACCAACTGGAGCTGCCTCTTTCGGATGCTGCCCACAGGCCAGCACAGCTGGGGCAGTCATACCCCTCATCATGGCTTTCTTTAAAAGCTATCCTGATAAACTCATCCTGATAAACCTTGAACTTGGAAGTCCCCTCCCCGCACTGGTCCTTACACTCAAGACGTCAAAGTTAAGCACACGCTTCTCAGAAGAAATGTCTTCCGACCATCTGAAGGAGAGTTTCTGCTTGTGGAAGAGTTTAGGAGCCTTCTGCATCTTCTCATTGTTACTAGAGCGCCTACTTAAACCAAAATAAACCGAGTCTAATTGCAGGAAGACATTAAAATGGCTGGATTTTATATGAAATAAATCTCATTCATAGATCTGAATGACCTCAGCCACTAAACCACTTCTGGCCACAGAAACTTCAGGATTACTAGTGTTCAACAGATACAGCTTAAAGACCTAAGGGCAAGAGAGTTGGGAAAGTCAACATTAATTCAATGTCTTACTCAGAAGGCAGCACAGCAACATGGGGACTCAGCTGCATCTTCAAGAATGTGGCCATTTGACTTAGAAAACACATGCTTTGGTGTCCGGTATTTGTTATTCATCTGAAAACACCTCATTCGGAGGAGATGAATCTCTGCCAAATCTCATGTGATGGCAACGCCTCATGCAGCTGAAGAAACTCTACAGCAAATTGCAGGCACACAACCAGAGCTTGCACAAGTGAAGGTACCATTAACCATGCAGCTGTGGAGCTGAACAGTAAATACAGACATTAGACATACAGACAGGGTTACACAATCAGAAACTTTATAGAAAACTGTAGGTCTAAGAATCCGTGTCAAAATCCAACTGTTGGCCACTTGGTACCAATGAGTACTATGGAGACCTGCTGAGGTCTGCAGTTGTACTGGAGGGTTGAAGCTTCCTTGGTGGTTCCTTGGCCAAGGACAGCAGAAATCCACGTTGAATACTTGGTCAACAAGCCTCACGCTGGAGGATGCTGCCGCTAGTTATTTTGAGACAATAAAAAGGAAAAAAAGTACCCAAGTGTGTCTGACAGAAGGACTGGAAGTATTGGAGGATTCTGAAATGTTAAGACAGAAAGCTTCTTATTTCATTCAATTTGAGAGGTGAAGAGGGAACTGTGCCACAGTTTGGAGGCAAGAATAAAAATTCCATGAAACAGTCTCATGAGACAACTGATAGCATTCATCCATAGTTGGTGACACTGACTCTTTCATGAAAAAGGCAATTTTGCTTCCCAGAAAAATATTCTGGCACTGGGGATTCAGGAGGACAGGGCTCTCACAGCGATTTCTGACTTTCTAACCCATATTAATATCTACAGTTATCAAATCCAGAACTTCAAACTGTGACTTTGTTAAAAAGAGAATTCTCAAAAAATACAAAAAGGTCTATTTTGTCATATTTACAGCTGAAGAAATCCATCCATTTAGCCAGTTCTTTCCCAATAAAAATCACTATTTTAATACGGTTTCACAAAAAAGTTATCAGGAATGAAGTTGTATTATACATCTCAAAACTACACTAGCAGTTGAAGGTACTCTAAAAATTATTTAAAGTAACATTTGATTTTACAGAAACAGGAATCACTTAAAACCTTGATACAGCTGAGTGAGAAAAGATTTAGAGCAATTCTTTAGTTTCTATCAGAGTACCTAAATTCCTCCTTTATGGCATATTTTTCTTTGTGTAATCAGGTATTGCTTTTGATATCTATGAAATTGACTTTGTACATCAGATCTGGAACACCTGAAATCTCATCTCCCATTTCAAAAGTAACCAGGAGGTGTACTGTAATCAGATAAGCCCATCTCCCTAACGAGTTAGTTTGAACAGAAGATGGGGGAGATGCTTTGGGAAGGAACAGTTAGTTTCTCAGAAAACTCAGCATACAAAAAAATATTGCTTGGACAAGTTGTCTGTAAAGAAAGTTTCCCTCTTGCAAAGAAAGGGTAAACATCATCAAGCATTGGAAATGAACATTTTCTAATATGTAGGACTTTTGGGTTTGGTTTTTTTCCTATAGGAAAGACATGGAAACAATTACAGAAGTTCGTGGATGAACATTTCTAGAAAGAATGGAACACGACTGGGAAACAGAAACATTTAATGTGGATTGAATTAATTTTGCATTGTAGCCTTTCGCACTTCTGAGGAAATTAATTCTGGGAACTACAAGATGAGAAGCCACTGGCTTGTTTCCAGTACCTCCTCACAGTCATCTGCCTCAAAATCAGCCTAAAAATTGTGTGTTTATTTTGGATGAATTACCCATTTCTCATGTTTTGAGCAGCAAAGGCAGGCAGCTAAAATATTGACATTAAAGCCTAGACACCAGTAGAAGAGCTGTTAATTGTTTGTATGCAAAATTTTTCCTACAAAGAATAAACAGAAATAAAAGTGATTGAGGTTTTGGAAACCATTCAAACTTCTGTCCGAAGGGACTGCTATACTCCAAAACAACTATCCACTCCTTGTTGGTGAATTACTCTGAATTAGGTAGTAAGTATTCGACTTCACAAACTAACTTAGGAGCAAAGACATGGTTCAGGTCACTTGCACCAAGTGACCAGTTTGTGAAACACACACAAATGTTTGTCTTAACTGTAAGAGATCTCCAAACAGGAATACAGGCTGATGATCCTAAGGCCCGAATTTAAACAAATACGCATGCAGAACCCACAAAATAAATGTTTTGAGTCCATGAAAACCCCATATACAACACCCAACTTGGTCACTCGTGTCAAGTCTGCTCACCCGATTAAGTCCCTGGTGCCAGAGAAAGTCGGTGTCTTGAGCAAAATAAAATTTCACCCCTACCTCTCCACCCTTAATCAGACACAACAACACATGAATGGTAACAACTGCATCTTATTTATACTACTAGAAGTACTTAGTACTGTGCTGCAGCAATGTGACATTTCCTCCTCGCTCACAGACCCTCAAACCGCTGCTGCTTGCATCTAACAAGCTGTGTTTGTTCCGAATGCCGCGTGCGGCACTGCGCTGTGGTTCAAGAAGCTGTAATCTGTACCGTAACATGTCGCCTGCCTGGCAACACGAACGGTTTCTATTTGCATGGTAATGAGACATTTCATTTGACAAGGTGTTGAAGGAAAAGCTGCAATAATTTTAACAGTTGGGTGTTACACTTTAAAACCCATCCCGTGAATCTGGGGGAAAACGTTGCTTCAATACCCAACTTTATGCGAGCGGACCACGGAGCAGGAAAAGGGACCAAATCCTACTGAAAAAAATAATCAAGAGCATCCACCCATATTAGCTGAAATGTTAGATCACATAGTGCAAAGGAAAACTACGGTGGTGTTTTACTCTGGATCTGCCTTCCGTGGAGCAAGGAGGGCCCCAAAGACAGACAGACAGGCTGGCAGCAGCGCAGAGACGGACACGGCGAGATTTCCATCTCACTTAACCCCTCACCAAAATGAACTTGGACTCTACCTCTGCTCTGACCAAGATCTTAACTTTAAATAATCTAATTAACCTGAAGTTTGCTATCTCGTTTTTTACACTACAAAAAACAAACTTGGCTTTTACTTTATAAATCCGGTACTGATACCGGATCGTCTGTGTTGCTGAAAATGTGATATTATCTTTGACCTCAGATGTGTAGCTTGAATAATGATACAGGCATTCGTCCAGATGATAAACAGAGATCTTATTTCTTCTGCAAGGAAGTGCTGAGACATTTAACTAAGGCCAGTGCAGCAAAGGTGTTCAGATGGGTTAGAAAAATAAAAGTCACCAAACCAGTGAATCAGGGCAGCTCACTGACATCATGGAAAAACCATCTAAAGTATTTTCCTATATGCAAGTCAAAAAAAACCCATTAAGTAACTAGTTGACCTGCTAGTGTTTAACTGATATCTCTCAAATTAATGGTACCACTTGTTTCCCAGGCCTTCAACCCTCAGGCAGGATGATGCTCAACCACTGCAACCTGCATTGGGCTGGAGCAGCTCCACTTGAGCACAGCTCCCAGGGACCCCCCCAGGATCACAGCACAAGGTGTCACAAAGACACCCAAAGTCCTTGTTAGTGGAAAGCATCAGAACATCACTAGTTAGTTTGTGCTCCAGGAAGGCTGTGTAACAGTAACCTGTCTTTCAGGGCGCATCTGCCCATTTCATCCCTTCCCAAGCCTACAGCCACCCCCTAAACCTTTAAGCAGGAATTTTTGCCTGTCTCTTTTCTAACTGGCAGTCTTGTAAAGCAAAGCTTGATCAAAGAGCAGTATAGATAACCCAAATACTGTTTTATTTGTTAAGATAAACACGCAGTAACCAGTACTACTGCATTCAGTGCCGCTGCATGACATCGCCTGGCCAGCCCAGCCCGTTTAGAAGCTTCACTTCTGCACATAGAGATATGCTGCTATTTCATAATTTCGTTTTAGACTGCTAAGCTCAACTAAGCTATTCAAAGCATGATTCAGAAAGTTCACTAACAGTTACTGAAAGGCCTTGTCTACCAGCGAGCTCCTACTGGAAATGAAGCATTTCAGTATTTTTGCTGCAAAACTAGTATTTTGTTCAGCAACTAGGAAGTTACTAAAAGCTGCTGCTGTCCACAGCGATTGCGTATTTTCTCCTTGCCAGAGCAGACACCGAAGCACTGCCAGAACACCCACACTTCTTGTAACCTACAGCTTAAGCATGCAATAGAAGCTAAAACCAGCACGGCCAACCCTCGCCCCATGTCGCAACGCGAATCAAGAAAGCGGCAATCACTGCATTCGCTTTCGTAACAAGCCAGCTCCACACAGCCAAGAGGCTTTTTGCTTTTCCTAAGGAAATTTGAGATTTTGTACTTGGGTAAATGCTACAAGCGTTTTTCAGCTTTGCAGATTCTGGGAAACCCCAAACCACCTTTCCTTGGATGAAGATTAGGGGGCCACTTCAAGTCAAAAGAAACCGAAGGGACACAGTACCTGCCTACAAAACCCGTATGTACTTCGTGTTTTACAGCTTTTGCTTTGCTGCTGGGGAATTCACATGATCATATTCCACCTTCAAAGTTTATATTTAGGTGAATTCACCTACGGCAGCTGTGGTTTTGCTCGTTGCTCCATGCAGAGCCCATACCAACTTGGTTCAGCCTAGGCTAAGTCATGTTGAACCCCACAGTTTTGAAATCACCTTGTGCTATGTTTGATGTAAGAGGTCACCAAGCCCTCTGAAGAGTATCAATCTCTCCAGATGCGTGCTCACCTTGACCTGCTGTCCTCCAGACTGCTGTCACTGCCAATGCTTCAGGAACGGGAGCGGACAAGCATCCGTCACGGAGCTCATGTCACTGCCTACGCATAGCCCACGGGAATCCGCTTCAATCCCCAGCCAGGCAGCGGGAGTTTCATTCTCTGCAGAACATGGGTCACATTGCATCCAGCAGCGGTACGCATCGTTACCTACATGAACACCTCAGCTCTGACAAAGACGCTCTACATTTTGTCATTTAGTGACAAAGTCCATGAAGTTGGCCTGTTAGGTCTCCTTTCGCCCTTTCCTCCATCAAAATCTAGTCTCAGAACGAATAAAGGGCCCAAGAGCCCACTGCGGGAGGGGAGGAGGCACCAACGCCCAAGGAGGCTGCAATAAGATGATAATTTGATTAGGGAAACTTAAAACAAAGATCACCGTGCCAGAGCCCATATTTTCCCGTATCACAAGCACCGTTATTTTGACTCACACGTTTCAACTGAAGCAAACACCAAAAGCAATTTGTGTAATAATACAACAGAAAGTTAAACAAGAGTAAGCAAACTGCAGGAAATTCATCACCAGAGAACACAATATCAAACAAGCGTGTCCCAGGGAACAAAAGCAAGAGGTGAAGACAACAATGAAACAGCAAGAACACATCCAGTGTATACAAGAGGGAAAGCAGAGCAAGGGCAAGAAGCCAGACACATTACACACGACATAAGTAAATAAATCAAAGGAAGTGAGATTAAAGCCTGAATTAACTGGAGGAGGGGGAGAGCTATAGCACCTGCATAGAGGTGTCCGCCCCATGGAGATTAATATCACACAGTCTATGAAATGTCTGATTTGTAGCGGTTGAGCAGGGAAAGTAAGAAAGATTCACATTTCAAAATCAGAGCTACAGAAAATAACCAGTGTCACTATCCCCTGGTGTCCAACTGCAGCACCCATCTGAAAGCACAACAGGATTGCCCAGAGCAGCCCATGCCAATCTGGATTTATATTAAGACAAAATTATATTTTGGTTTTGTTTTAAACGGTAGTTAAAAGCAGCAAATGTAAAACCACTTTGAACGCTGAATGTTTCTCCCATATGAGCTTTAAATAGTTTCTGTCATATTCCAGCTCATGACTAGTTTGGTGTTTCAAACACTTTTGTAGACTTACCAGAAACAGAACCTGTAAAACTTGAGTTTCACTGGGTGGTTTTATGATTTTTTTCTTCTTTATTCTGTACACAGTAACTAGCAGCTTCAGGTAACAACTGTTCTTTATCTGGGTGTTTATCAATATCAAAGTCTCCAAATGCTGACCTTTCAGGTCCCTTCCAACCCAAACCATTCTGTGATCTATGCTAAGTTCACATCAAGCACCTCAGTCCCATTCCAAACAGGAACAGCAGGAGCATTAGAACAAGTTGCATGAAACAGTGTTTTCAAGAGCATTTAAGGAAGGCTGTGACATTTTTCTACAGAACAGTTCTGCCACTCAGTGCTGATGTCAAGGAAAACCTACACATTTCCCATGCCATGAGGCAGAGCTAAAGCCCAGTTCAAGCCCCGGCTGGTGCCACTTCTATGGACTACATGGAGCAGACTACGAGAGGCAAGCGTTGAAGGATAATGAAAATAAAGGCCATCATAAGCATGGCTACAGCCACACGATGTTACCCTATAGTTAATTCTGGCTATTTAAAAGCCGCATTTAAAGAAGTCAAGTATGATACGACGGGATCTTACATTGGCAAGACCACAGCATCATCAAGGCAGCTATTACGTGGGTGGATAGAACTGCTGACTCTTAGTAATTTTGTATGAAACAAATTCCTTGCCACTAAAGTAATAATAAAAACAGTCAAGAGAATAATCATATGGAAAAATATAAAAACTGCCAATCCTTCTTTCCCTCAGGTTTTCCAACCACCTGCCAGCAGACTGCATTATACGGCTTTTTCTTTAAATATAAAAGCCCTGTGAGAAATAAATTAAATAAACCAAAGTATCCTCAACATTTTCTGGAGCATTTATTGATTATGGGATTTTCACGTTAAAAGGGGCACGCGTGCTTCCGGAACCCATTTGTCCCCTCGGCGCATACAACGTTGCGGAGGAGGGCGAATGCACAAAGCAGCATATAACACACTGGAAGCTTCAATTTTAGATATGTGAGACCACAAAATTAATGAGCATCTTTGGAGTAATAATTTGTAGACTTCACAGAGAACCAGGGAAGATTATAAATGCTGTTGACCTAGAAGTAGTAATAGAGAATTCAGTATTCAGTGCTGAAGAACAATTTATAAGTGAATAAAGTCTAGCATGCAGTATAACTGCTTTCTGTTGACAGATGGCAGAGAAGTGTCTTCTCCATTCTCTCTCATTAAAATAATTATGGCAATGTATGTTAGCCTCTCTTCAAGTCTGGCATTTTCACAGCACATACAGGGGCATCATCATTGTAGGAATAAGGTTAAATAATAATGGAAACACATTTCTGGCATGCAAAGGGCATTTGATATTCAACTTACCTGCTTCCAGAAATAACAGCAGGGAGAAATTTGTTACCTCGGAGTAAATGAAATGATTTAACTTATTTTAACAGGAGGTTAATTAGAGCTCCCTGCTAACTTGAGAAACACGTCCCAAAACCAGGTCAAGCCATGGTTGGGCTGATGAGCTTTTGCCTTATGTAACTCCTCCAGAACCTGCCTTGCTTCTCTTTTACCTTCACTGCCAATTGCTCACCGTAAAACTGCAAATCAGATGCAGTCCAGTGTGAAACTCCTTCCACAGCTGTCAAATAAAGTCTGTGAAACTACAGAGGAAAAAAATTTAGGTTACTAGAAGCCATGTAGAAAATATTCCACGTTCAAGTGTATTTCTTGCTCGGCCAGTGCATTTGTGTCTGCTGCTCCAGCAAAACACCGACGGAGGCTGGGCGGTACGCAGGGACACGTACGGCATTAGCCTAGTTAGCCCCTGCACTGCTAATTACTCCAATGGGTAGTTAGTGACACAATTACCACCACGTAACGGGGTTTCAGTACTGCAAGTCGATGTCCCCACTGTAATGTGTGACATTAACACTGGATGATGTCATGGCTGAGCAAAAATTATCCGGTGTCAGCACTGTACACTCCGCCGTTTCTCGCTGCTGTTCTCCCCAATATGATTCACTTTCATTATTTATGAGACTTGTCTCACTAACCCTCAGCAACGGTTCCAAATAATGATAGGAATCTGTCAGTGTAGGATTGTATTTCTCAAAACAATAACCACAGTTCCTGGAAATGTCAATATGTCAATTGAGGGTAACACATCTCTCAATAAACCAATATTTTGTAAAAACAAAACAAAATCTAAAAAAAAAAATCATGCACAGAAAACGGAAATTTGAGCTCCACCGAGCTCTCCTCTCACATTGCCGGGCAGAAGAATTCATCCCTCCTGCCAGACGGTGGAGACAGAAAAGCACATTTTTATTTTTCCCCAATTACAAGTTGCAAAACATTCAATATTTTAGCACTTAATATTCATGAAAAGCCCTGAGAAAGGAAATGAGGACCTTGACCAAAGTCAAAGAGCGCACGCTACAGCAGAAACCAAACTTTGTAATGAGAAGTGCAAAAACCATCCTAAGGATAAATCACCCCGTGCTGAACAGCTCCTTCCTGAACCGCGAGATTTAGGAATTTAGAGCTACTGAATTCCTGCACCCCTTTCGGCACCAGCCTTGCACATATCCGCACCTTACCCTACGCCATCAGGAATACAGGTGATGACCAAATCCCTGCCTTCAGCTCTAGGGAACTGTGAGCTTTACACTTCCGTACCAGGATCTTCTCACATTCTCAGAGGCCAACGCTAATCAAAGTTTTTCATTAACTGTGCAGCTCTGACACTATAGCGTAGCTACACGAGATGTATGCAGAGATACTACAGCCACTGAATAAGCGTCTACATAAGCGACATTTGAGCGTTTAAGTGCTGCAATACAAACCCTAAACACTAGGTAAAGCCACTTCATTTTTTAGGTTACAGGGTTTTTCTTTTGTTAAAGAAAAAATGCTTCCACGAAGGCCTCATGCCATCCAAGTTTTTACTACACCGGTTTTCCATCACGAGCAAAGTTTACAAAAGTCCAGTCTGACCACATGACAAAACGGATGGGTGAAGGCTTTTCTCCAGACACATCAGTGGGTTCAACATACAGGCACGAAGAACCTGAAGGTGTTTCATATGATGCTTAAAACATCAAGAACTTTGGAGACCATTTACCATTTCTGAAATTCTAGGATGTTGATATTTTTAATACCGAAAGTCTAAACATGCAAAAAAACCACACAAAAATCAAAGGAAAGCAAAGTTCTGCAAAACCGAAAGTCTACAGAAAAACATATTGATTTGTTAGAGGAATGTTCAACTAAAGCAAAACTGTTCTAAAGCACAATACAAAATATTAAAAGCACTAAAATTTCTGTTTCCCAGTGCAACACTCACATCTCTGTGTTGGGAATAGGGAAAATACAGCCTGTTTGGAAGAATATAAATTTATCTGAACAGCAATAAATCCCTGTCCATGACACAAACTACAAGTAACATCCCAAACCTCCCAAACAAATCATCTTGAATTTAATCTTTCCAAACCCAAAGACCATCCTATTTGGCTAATACAGTACATTTTACACCACCTGCGTTGAGACTTTGGTCTGAAGAGATCCATTTATTTCTGACTTTTCCAGAAAATTCCAATTTCTAGAATTTAAAGATTATCAAATCTGTGCAACCTGACTGAAGGGAAAGTTAAACATACCAGCTTCACGTGACACTATATGCGCCATGCAACATTAACAAAGAGTAGGTGAATGGTAATTGTGCATTTTGAAAGATTACTGTTTAATCTCCAATTATCAAGGAGTTTTATTTAGGTAAGTAAATATAACAATTAGGAATGATAGCATGGATTTACAAGAGGCTGGTGAAGAGCAGAGGGGTGACACAGATCTGCTAAACCACAGCAGAGTCTCAAAGGAAACAGCAGAAATCTTTACTCTTGGGAAAAATCAAAGACCAGGCTAAGGAAGCACAAAAAATGAGGAGATGGACTGGTTTCTCTATCCTTAACAGTAAAACCCTGATGAGAAGGTGAGAGTAGTAATTGGGTGATTTCTCAGTCTTTACCATGCAGTCAGGAGAGCCATCGACATTAAGGGTCTTCAGAGATAACAAAAAATGATGAAGGATGTAAGTATTAGGCAACTACAGAGCTTGAGAAATTAAGGGCTATAAACAACCAGCAGCTGCTAAGATGCTGAGATACAAAACAACTGAGAAGACTTTAACTAGTACACATACTGTCTTACTAACAGCACAAGTGTCAGAGGGTCTGAAAGCCGCCAGAGCCATTCCTGTCATTAAGAACAGGAGCAAAGCAGACCTATTCTCATTACATCTCCCATGAAGAACAGGACAAGGAGTTTGTCCTCTGCAAGGGACACTGCTGAGTCAACTGGTTCAGAGACATCCTGACTCACGGCTCATTCCTCACAGTAAATGTTAGAAAATTAAGAAAAACGTTTTCCCAAACATTTGATGAAACTCCAGAAGACATCTATGCTCTCAAGTTCCTTCATTTAAACTGCAGTAAGAAAATGACAATTCAGAAATACTGTAAACTGTGTTTCTGCCTTTAGAGATGTGGCCCTCAAGGGTCTCTCCATCCCTGCATCCCGCAACCTACAGCTTGCAGCTGCCTCTGCCCTACTGATCACACCACTGGTTACCTCCATCTGTTGTTTTCCCTATTCCTCATTTTCTTCTTTCCTGTTCTTCAGCTTCCTGTTTCCTGTCTGCTTGCCTACTCTCTATACTCTTCTATATTCCAATTTTGAGATACTGTTACAAAAGTAATAACCACAGAGTTCTATCTACTATATATCATGTTGCATCCTGATGTCCTGTTGCCTCCTCCAATTAGAAGCAGCTTTCCTCTAAAAATTATCTTTTCTCTAATAACATGCCATCCTTGACACTGCTGAGTCTGGATGGCCAGGAATCCATCGCGCCTCCAGCACTGGAAAATTTTCACTTGCCCTCCCTACTTACGCTGCTAAAATGTTTATATTTCACATTCATACACTGCAAACAATATTGACAGAACCACATTCCTTCACCCCCCCTAACCACCCTACCGCACCCAAATACATCTCCAGCTTCTTCCAAAACCCATAAATCCTCCATCTCACTCAATAGAGTTCTCCCATGACCTGTATTTCTCTCCTTTTCTCCACCTCATCCTCCCCTCATGGCCAACCCAACTCCCTCAACAGCCAACTGAACATCTGCCTGAAAGTCACTTCTGAAATAAGGGCATCCACAGCACCAGCCTTTGACCTGCCCTGCGTAAACACACACACACACAAATAAAAATCCCAAATCACTTAATACAGGTAACAGCTCTGACATTTTTAATGGGTTAATGATAAAGTCTTTAGTGTGGAGTTATTACAGATCTCATACATCATTTTGGTTCATCGAAATTAAAGTTTCACCACCTGCACCAAAACTTTCTCCACATTGATTTGTGAAAGGGCCACGTTTTGGTGTTAGCGAAGCACAGCGGACAGGACACGGAACAAAATTTGCTACTAAACTTGCAGTTTGCAGCTGCATCGCCAACAGTTCGCTCGTGACAGGAGCTGGAATTATCATCTGAACAAATAGGAAGCCCCCAAATGAGAGAATTAATCTCACGCACCCCCCCGCCCCCGCACATATGCTACCTTGCACAGCCACGTACGCACGCGGAGCGCGTAGAGTTTAAACACGGGCTGGCACACCTATCAATCCACAGCAAACTTATCATAAAGCAATCATAGCTTAATTAAAGCCAGAGAGAGGTCAATATGTTCGTATGCAAGATGATTCAGTGTGATGTCACTTGGGTACAATCAATTAAAATGCAGAGGATATTTTTTAAATGCGAAAACCTGAGTAGGGAGTCTGTTGTCTACCCAAAGGTTTTGCTATGCTTTAAAAGCTTCATTTAATTTTTTCCCCTTATTTATATGCACAAAAGTAATAGTTGTATCAGATATTCATAGGTGATTTAGATGATTGATACCAATTTCTCTTCATAATATGACTAGCAAATAAAACACACAGCGGTTCTAATATAAAAAAATAACATGTGACAAGGTTTCCTAAAACATTTCTATTTTGGACCTCACAAGCTAAATTGCTTTTGCTGGCCCCTTCCACCTCTCAGCATGGTTGACAGACAAATTGATCGAAACATCGGAAAATAATATGCTTGCAAAATTTCTCTGGGTGAGTTTTCAGTCTTTTGAATTTTTCATACAGGAACAAAATGAAAGATTGCCTCCTTGATTTTCCCTCCATTATGCGTCCCCATCTTATGTACTACAGGAACACACAATACTTCAAATAGCGGCAATACATTGTAAACAAAATGTGTACCATTTTTCACGGAACACCCAGGCCGCGCGAAGTTAAGAGACTGGGTAGCAGGCATCTTTGCCCTGCAGATTACGTTGTTCAATTATAATGAATTCATACATTTGGAGTTGCCTTAGGGCCTCTCATTAGACTTAGGGGTGTTTATTACAGGAAATATTGCTTGTATCATTTAAGAAGCAAGAAGGCTAGATGATTTGATTAGAAATGTTGACAGTTGAGGTGTGTAAAAAATATGTCATTCACCCACATTTTCCCCCACTTTAATATTAGGATCCTTCATTTTTTATGAATTCTTTAACCCGTTCCTCCCTTGCGCGGAGCCCACGGCTCTCGCAGCACAGCCCGCTCCCAGGACCACTGATCCTTCGCCAGGAACTGCTATTCTGACACCGGCCAACGCTTTGCACCTGGCAACCGGAGGAAAACGGGAAGGCGGCGTTTCCATCGACGCATGCGCGGGCACGGCCGGTGGGTCCACCCCGCTCCCGTCGTCCTGCAGCTCTGCCTCCCGCGGAACTGGGAAATGAACCTTCCTCGTGGCACGGGAAAGGCAGAGTCCCATACGTTTAAATTGGCGCCTCATGAAATTTAACCAAATTATTTCCCTCCCTATTGCAGAGGGAAGTCTGATAAATAGTTTGCCGGCTTTTGGGCCAAACTAAACAAGTCCTGAGAGGTTATCTTGAATTAAAGCGGGCAGCAATGTTGATTAAGGTTCAGGGGTGAATCCGAAAGCTACGGGGGTAAAATAAAAACCGTTGTTTGTGGAAATCTTGTTACGTTTTCCACACAAAAAATAATTCATACTCTTGAAGGGTAAAATACAGCTCTTTAGATTCCCGTACAATGTAAACTGACCCCCAAATACACTTTAATGATCTTTAGAGAAATATAGTGTTGGGGTTTTTTTCTCCCAGGAAATCCTCCGACACCAAATAGTCTGAGTATGAACCTCCCCAAACTTGCTATCAGTAACTAGCAGCAATTTTCACAACAGCTTGAATTTAGTGAGCCGTTATTATTTTGTCCATCTGATTTCAGACTAATATCCCTGAAGACATGGGTACACATTCTTAAAAGTACATATAAAATAATGCAGCAAAACTCATTAAGTAATTATGGGGACTGGTGACACATAAGAAAACTCAACTTTTGGGTCACACCTGCTTATTACCTACAGTTGCCTGGCTCAGAGTGGGCTTCCATTTTCCACATTATGTTTAGCCAGAGAAGTTTAAATAAAACACAGCTTTACTTGGAGAAATTCAAATAATTTAAAATGGGTATTTGAGGAGCAAACAAAGCTCTTACAGATCTTTGACGTCAGATTTGTTTGCAGCATCATTTAGAAGGAATAGGACAAAAAAATAACATTACCAAGAGTAATTACCAGGAGTAATGCATTTGCATTCCTATATTGGAGAAGTTCTCCCTGTGCTGAGGCAGTCTGCAGAGGCAGGTATGTACTTAAACAGGACCTAAGCGATTGCACTGGCAGGGACATTCTTGTCAGCGTTAAGGAAACATCAATGGCACTGAAAGTAATGAGGCTAAAATGCGTGATGTATAATACTCTTGGAAAGTTTTTAACACGACCAGTAACTGCTCTTCTCAGAGGACCTGGTATTTGCCATTTCATCATGTCTGCAAAATATCACAGAATGTTGATAGTTTGCAGCCAAATTTTATTTCCCTACCACAAGTCAACAGAAACTAGACTTAAAAACTAATTTCATACCACATCCTCATTTTCTGTTTAGTCTGTTAGGTGCTAACTGTACTCACAGAAATAACTACTTACACTGAAATAGAAGGTATTTGTATTTTTACTGCATTCATACCCTTAGCATCTAGGAAACAAATAAAATTTAATCACATTTCTAAATGCTTGAGACAAAAAAAAAAATCTCAATTTCTGATGATTTTACATGCAGTTGAGAACAGGGTCAGAAATTTGATTTGAAAGGGCTTATCAGAAGTGTTCAGTACTTAATGGATTCCTCGCTCCTTTAGGTCCTTTCGAGCTCCATATAGCCCCCAATTTCCCTAAAGAAACAGCCCTGACAGAACTGCATCCCACTGAAAAGCAAGAAGTACCAAACACCTGTATTTGGTTTGGTCTTAAGCTGCGACTCTGCAGCCCCATATTGAGAATACCAAAATGGCAATCCAGCCTCAATTCAAAACCTACATATCATTTGACATCCATTGCCCTAAAAATACAGTTAATAACAGCTTAATACAGTCAACTCAGTTCAAATATTTTTCAATTCCACTGTGCAACAGACACTATGTTTTAAGACCACAGGATTTCTGTGCAGTACCAGCAACACATCAGCTTTGCATTCAAAATCAACACGTAGCACTTCAGTAATCTGCATTTAAAGATCCTTACCATCTCTTAAAATACCTAACTAAATACTTTAGGGTGTTTAAACCACAAGCTGCCTACTATCTTCAAATATCTGTAGAACTAACAGTAGCGTTCTTAAGTTAGGAGTGACAAATACTAGAAAACCTCCACAATTTGGCTTCCATATCTCTGAATTGGTATTTCCGTGACAGATGTTTGTTGCGGCAAAAACCTCTGTCAGAACAAAATTAGGTGATCTATCATTTTAAGATATGGTCTTCATATACTGTTTACTCGAAGATATCACTTGCCTCAAGCCAATTTTGACCAAGAACATTTTGTGATATGGAAGTGATTTGTATATCATCATTTTTGTGATAAATGTAGCTCTTGAACACAAAATAACCTACTATTCCACAGTATTACAGTTAAAACTCCTTCACCAGTAAATCTGTACTACTGCTTTTATTACTACAAAGATACTGTATCTAGACTTGAATGTATTTCCCATTTTTATTCACTGAATAGGGTTGCCTGGTTCCTTGCTTTACATCAGGGAGCCTGGCCCCTCTCCCCCCTTTTCATACCAGAGGTGCTCCTCCAGTTTTGGGGGGCACAGGAGGAATGCAGCATCCACTGCAACACAGACCTTTGTATTTGTTTCAGCGAACGGGGTCAAGGAAACACGAAGCAATGCAACATCTCCTCCAAAACAACAGTGCTGAGGGGCAAGGACTGCCCCAGTCGTTCATGCGACATGTCACATCCAAAATCAACCATTCAGTTCCACTACTGCTATTTTAGAAGCATCATCCCTCCTCCAAGAGTCTGAAGCCTTCTGATTATGGAATGCTAGGGGCTGGAAGGGACCTCTGGAGATTTAGTCCATCGTCCCTGCCAAAGCATGTTTCCCTAGAGCAGGTTGGCCAGGAACACATCCAGGTGGGTTTTGAGTCTCTCCAGAGGAGACTCCACAACCTCTCTGTGCAACCCATTCCAGTGCTCTAACACCCACAAGGAAGTTTTTCCTCATGTTGAGATGGAATTTCCTACATTCCAGTTTGTGCCTGTTGCCCTTTGTCTTGTCACTGGGCACCACTGGAAAGTCTGGCCCCATCCTCTTGACACCCACCCTTTACATAGGTATAAGCATTGATGAGATCCTGGACAGTTCCAGCTTGTTCAGCCTATCCTCATGAGAGATGCTCCATTCCCTTAATCACAGAATGCTAGGGGCTTTGGAGATTCACAGATGATTGGAATAAACCAGCACCCTCCACCTCACCCCCTCACCTTCTGCAGTGGTAGCAGGGGGACACAGAACCATAGAATTGGTTTGGTTGGAAAAGATCTTTATGATAGAGCCCAACCATCAACCCAACACTGCCAAATCTACCCTAAACCACAGCCCTAAGCACTACACCAACTCATCTCTTAAAACCCTTCAGGGATGGCGACTCCAACACCTCCCTGGGCAGCCCATTCCAATGCCTGACAGTCCTTTCCATGGAGAAATTTTTCCTAATAACCATTTTGAACCTTCCCTAGCACAACCTTGAGGCCATCCACTCTTGTCCTATCGCCTGTAACTTAAGCAAACAACATCCCCCTCTCTACAACCTCCTTTCAGGTAGTTGTAATTGATGACATATGCCAACCACAAAGGGCTGAAAACCACCATAAAACACAAGTTGAACAAATCACAAAGTGAATGAGACAACAAGAGGAACATCCCAAGAGGCTGAGTAAACATGAGAAACATCCATCACTAGACCCAGGGAACCACTTTAAAATGGTCCTGTTCAGGACTTCCCACTACTTAGGCAGTATCTGACCCCTCTTCAGACACCCCTGGTCAGCAGGAACACCTACAAATTAATGGGGTCTGCAAGTTAATACATAAGCCATTGAATAACCATAATTTAGTAATGAGCTCTAGCTGTGACTAGCCTTGGGTTAATCTAAAGCAAAGTCCAAGCGATAAGGGGCTCTAGGTTTTAAATCCTTCCCATAGTAGCAGCTGACCTAACATTAATCGGACCCAGCGGACAAGCCAGAGAGCAACACCACTGTGCATTAGGACCCATCCCTCGGCCATCAACTCACTGGATTTGCAGTCAGCCTTGTCAGGGCTCGCAGCAGACAGAAACTTAAGTCAAGAGGTGACTTGACTCACTGCCCACTCCATCATGGGAAGCACAGGCTGCTGAGATTCTTGTTTGTTCCAACTTAAAATGCAATTTTCTTCCCATAAATCTTTTCAATCATGTTAAGTCTGTTTGCACCCTGAGTCAAAATGGACTAATTAGCTCCAAAATGCAGGCAAAGAAAAACACTGGCATTTGACAAGCAATTCAACAGTGAAGTGTTTCACCCTAGTGAGGAACGCTCTGCACTGGACAGATGTGGGGGCTCTCCCACCATGTAAAGCTAGCAAGATGTTGTCATACCCAGAGGGACTAACCTAAGCCCAGAGGTAGAAGGGCTTCATTGCCTTCCTCATGGCTCAAATCCTACCACTCCACTTGCCTAGAAGAAAAGGAGGGCAAGCTGTGTTCTCTACAGCATATGGTCCAGCTGCTTAACCTTTCTCTGAGAGCTGTCACTAAGTCATACATGAAGGGACTCTCCTCAGCAGCATAGAACCACCTCTGAAAATCAGTTTCTTCTAGAACTGAAAAAGTAGCAAGTCCCTAGTAAAGGGTAGGACCAATCAACACCAGTAGAAATTACTTGACAGTACATCAGGCATGTTATATTACTATAAGCCTCATTCCAGGGGAGCTGGAGTTTACATTCTCCTGCTCATCTCTGTACACCCACATGCTCTTCTTGGCTACCCATGGATCTGGGACATCCCTCAGCAACCCATCCGCTCCATTTTCTCCATCGACTACCAGGCTGGGGTAATCCAGCACCACGATCTGCTAGGATTTCTGGAATAAAAACAGTGTTAAGGAGGAAAGATGATTTTTAACCTGGTTACAGTGGTAAAACAGACTGGAAACCAAGAGTTTTATTGGGGGATGACAGGAAAGTAGTCTTATCATTAGTCTCACGTTTGAGAGCAACATCGCAGTTCAGGGCTACAACACTAAGATAAATGAATTTAAAAGAAACAGTACTATGGCCTTTGTTCCTGTCACAGACTACGATTTAAAATAGCTCAGATCAGGTCACACAGCTAAAAACAGGACACTGCAGTCTACACAGCTTAAATAAAACCCCCCATGCTTCAACAGGTGTTAATTTTACCATATGTTTACCAAGAGTTTTCAACCAAGGTATCTCTTATACTGGGAATTGTGTGTACTAGCAGGAAGATGTTTGTGCTATTTAGTGACAAGTGCCCAACTTGGTGCTCAGTAAAGGAGATCTGGATAGTTATTCACACACTGTTCTGCTATAATACAGAGATTAGCTCAAGTATAAGTTGGTATTATCACTGCTTACACACCTAGAAAGCGTAGTGATATCCCAGGACTTGACTGAACCAGCTCCTGTACTAACAGAGAAGAGCCCTTGGCTGAGGATACCAAGTCATTAGTATCTGTGCCAAGCAGGTTAGGCTAGTATTGACAAATCGGTACTGTAACTGCTGTTTTGAACATGGTAGGATGGATATCTTGTTCACAGCGGAATGAGAAAGCTCTTTCTGGATGTGTCTCAAAACAAGAGACTGACTGAGCTTTACACTGCAACACCACTGGAAGAGATTGCTTATTATATAGCAAAAACCCCAAAAGCCCTGAAGCTACATAGAGGGAACACTGAAGACCTGATCCTCTTCACAGCATCTTCCATGGGATCATCTCCAGCCCACACTACAGGTTGGTCTAGGAGGAAAAGCTCCCCACGGTCCCAGCCCAACGTTGCTGCTCACCCACCATACTCCATGTGGGAAAGGTCCTGGCTTTAGTCAACTGTCCTGGCTGGGCTATCAAGCATTTCCTTTACCAAAAGGAAAGGTAAGTTCTGTCTTTGGTTCCTATCACATATCGCCTCCTGCTCTGGGCAGACCACCAGAGAGCTGGGCCCAGGGGAAAGGGGGCAAGGAGCTGAACAGGTAAAAAGCCTCTTCCCGAGTAGATGTGACAGGCAGAGCAGCAGGCAGGGAACACACGAGATCTTCCAGTGCTCATCAACAGCACAGAAAACACAGAAACCTTGGGTCACACGATCACACTTTGCCTATTGTTACCGTTAACTCCACCATGCTGAAATACAACACTGAACCTGTTTTCTTGTAAGAGCAGAAGCCAGAGCACTCAGTGCCTCAAATTAAAAATTATTGATTTCGTAGAGTTTGAGGGGGGAAAACTGAGATTACAAAAGGGGATTCTACTTCAATTTTAAAGTCTTCCCTCATGCAGGATCAGGAACAAATACACTGTGTGGGAAGATTCTTTTGATAGTATAATTTCCGAGACTGCTGATTTATTATGATCCCATTTTTCTTTTCAAAGTTGGAAGAAACACACGTACACTAAACACTCTGATCCTTTTACTTGTTCAGATCAGTATGTGCAAGCCCTCACAAAAGGGAAAGTCTCATTCACAGCTGCTTTACAACTTCAAGGGGAAAACCCACAAGTATGTGTCTATAAACTCTGCAATGATGTGCAAATATGACAGATTTGCAAACTAAATAAAGTGTGTTAAAGGCATGAAAGAAAACCTGAGTCTTACAGAGAAAAAGGGTTGAATTTTTACTTCCTGGGGAGTTTTGACCACAATCAGTTTGC
This sequence comes from Rhynochetos jubatus, assembly GCA_027574665.1. Taxonomy (NCBI): domain Eukaryota; kingdom Metazoa; phylum Chordata; class Aves; order Eurypygiformes; family Rhynochetidae; genus Rhynochetos; species Rhynochetos jubatus. Next base: position 40,767,475 of record CM050655.1, on the reverse strand, counting down.
ATCTGTCACAACTGTCTAAAACAACAATTATTTCCTTTCGCTATTACATCAAAAAAACCAAGACACCACGATTTGGCCTACAGCAACATATCCACTGAAAGAAAATTTTGCTAGGGTTCAATTTGCATGATAAACTGTTGTTAACAGATACCATCTGTTTTTAAATTTAGTAAAAGGGCCCATATTATACAGCTCATTACAAATATTACTAACTCTTAGACAATGACTCTTGTAAAGTGTGTATTGTAGCTAATGAAGTAGAAAGCTTAAACAACAAATCATTTACAAGTTTTTGTACAGAGTTTATAATCATAGGAAAATGTAATCACTTATGTTAAGCAATCCATGGACCTAGTCAATGTAGCACAAACAGCCATTATGCAAAATTATGACATTAAAGGGAAAAAGACTATTGCAGACTTTGCATTTTACAGTACATGCTACACAGACTAATAACTTGGAAAGTATGAGAACAGGTGAGACCCCACACTTCCAAATAGTATTTTTACACCAGATATCAAAAGCATATTCAACTTGGACTGAGATTTGCTGCCCTGAATTAGACCTGACACCAGTAACAAAGGGGATTGTGTAATGGGCATGGGCTCTTGCGATACAGTGCATTAACGGGCAGCATGGTGAACATTATCTGTCAGGAACAGTCACAATAAAGATGTTCTACTGATTAATGTTCCACTAGGCCTGTATTTAATAATTTATATAATTTGTATTAACTTTAAAATTGCCATCACTATGGTGGACAAGGAAAAAACCCAACAATGCAATATCATAATTTTACACAGGAAAACATTATGCACAGCAATTGAAACTGTTCAGTTCGTACAGGAGTAACTGTTCAAGATTTAGAGATGAATTATTGTGAAACAAAGCTGCACATGTAAATATAATAGAATACTTCTAAGAGGTCATAAATACTTTATAAATTAATATTGGTGTTTGGTATTATCACATTCATATTCTTACAAACTGTTTTTAAACATTATTCCCATACCAATATATGCATCTCAAATTAACAAACTTTTAAAATGATTATGTCTTATAAAAAACCTCAATTTTTCCATACTTTGAATTGAGAAAGAGAAATAGTAATGTTACAGTACTAAAAAAATAGTAATTCTGCATTTATTCACCTAATCCTTGTTTTTATACAAGGAATTAAGCACCCCTTCCCAGAGCATTACCCTGTGCGGTCCGTGGGTATTGGTCAAGAATATCCTATGCTATCCTATCAGGATGATTAATGAAGGCACCTTTTTCACAGAATGTCAGACTCTGCCTTTTTAACAACTGACCTTTCATAGAATACTACTGAACTCATAATTCCACTTTTGTTCAGTTTCTTATTAGTGGAGTTAAAATTAATACTTATGGGAATGATGGCTAAGGTGATGCACAGTAAATCTTATAGCACATCAACCTTCTGCACCAACTACCAAAGGAATAGTACCTGCATTTGTCTAGTTCAATAGCATAAGTATTCTAGTAAAACTCTGTGTCCTTTTAAAAGACAAATTAGGTCAATATTCAACCCTCTTTCAAGCACAAAGCTGTACATATGGAGAAAGACTCTCAAAGTTCAGCTATCCTCGTGAAATAGTTAATGCCTACTGTACATGGAGGGAATTTTCATCCTGCTGCACTGTTTGAAACTTCCAAGACAACACTACAATGCACAGCACGAAGCCATCTGTAACCCAGAGTCATCTGCAGGGTGATGTTTTAGCCACTCATCCAGCCACTTACTGCCCAGAATGGCCACGTACATCTCCATAGCCTAAAGGCCGTGTCTTCCAGCTGGGAATGACCATCCTGTAACGTGCCACCACAAGGAACTTGTGGGAGTCACTGATGCCATGAAGATAACCCTGGTTTTGAAACCACGACACTGAAATCTGAGGTGAACAGAGCAGCTCTGTTTGAGGTGTTTAACACCCAACTTGCTGTTAGAGCCCGAGAAGGACAGAATGGTGTAACATGACATTCACTCCTAATGTGCTGCTGCTCTAAACACCACCAAAAAATGAAAGCTCAATCAGCTCGGATCCACACAAGTATCTACCACCAGTGCAGTCATTCCATGACATGCCACCCCACTGTAGTCAGCAGCACAGGTTTCTGCAGACCCCCTCTCTCCCAGGGGGGCTACCATCACCCCCCAGCCAGCCTTCCTGGCTCCATCACAGAACAGCTGCCCAAGCCAGGGCTGGTTTCCAGCTCACTGCAACAGACCATTATCAGCTTCTCCTTCACTTCAACATCCCACAACTTCTCTCTCCCTGCAAAGCAACACCAAGTTTCAGCTCCCATACCATCTCCTCCACCCCAAAGATGGGAGAGAATTGGTGAAGGCTGAGCACAGCCATCTCTAGGCTATTGCTATCAACACACCTACAAGGGTCAGGACAGAGTCAGATGCAGGGATGGTCACACTGCTCCAGTGACACTGGAGAGCCCACCCAGAATCAAACAGGTACCATATCGGGTACCAAAGCACTGCTGGCTGGATCAGGACTGCTCTGCCCAGGAAGGTGCGGTAACACTGCTTCATTCCTCAGGGCTCACATTGTCATTTCTGCACCACTCTGCTCCAAAGCCCCTGCGCTTCTGCAATGGCCAGAGCCACAGGAGCCGCTCACACCTCCACACACTGCAGTCCATGGGGGTCCATAAGAGGTAACTGCAGGAACAACTTACAATGCCTGAGCAAATCAGATACACTGGGATGTGTTTAGCTACAGGAAAACACTAAAAACAAGAGTAAGTAGTTATACCTTCAGTAAGGATATTCATTACCATAACTGGCTATATTTTTGTCTTCTAAAACCCCAGCATCAACTCTTTTTCCTCAGTTTTATACATTAACATTCCTAAACCCAGAAGCCATCAGGCTACAGAAAGCTTTCTATCCTTGAGGATATTTTAAGATAAAGATGTGAAACTTTTTATTGGTACATGAAGATCAAAATACATGCTCTGGCAGCACTGTATCTGATGTCAAACACTTAAGACCACACAACTGGCAGCAATTCTGTTGTAAAACGTGCAATAATACAAGCAAACTGCAGCTTAATTTTTCTCTCCACGTTCATTCACATTCACGTGGCGTCCATTCACATTCATTACGACAGAAGACATCTGCATTATGGCTAAATATTGTATCCTGTAAACAGAACAGCGTTTGCACTGTTTCAACCCTTACAAGTCAAAGGGGCCAGGAGGATTTCAGCCTAAATGAGGTTTTCCTAGAACAAAGGTAGAGGACATTGGAATGTATTTCAACCTCTGCTTAGAGCTCAGTGTTTGTCATAAGGTCAACTGGACTGTAACTTAGCTGTCCTGAGACCTATGGAGATGTCCTCAGCAGAAAAACACTTCCTATAATGTAAATTCATAGGCTGACAGCACTCTGCTTTCCAAACAGCATTCCTGATCCTTTCTCCAGCCACACATTACACTAATAAGCATACCTTGAGAAATAAAACTCAAAAAAAAAAAATCAAAGTACCTTTTCTTCTGGAATCTATTTTACTCCTATACCAAACCAAAAAACCCTATTTCCTTGCTCTTTCAGTTTTCAGAAATGCTATTGCATTGGGGGTGGGGGTGGGACAATGGGTGTTTCTTTCCCCTGCACAAGAGCAAAAAACTTTTTACAACTTCATCACGGTTGATTATTCAGAAGAAAATCTCTGAAAAGTATGAAAAATGTACTGCAATATTGTGTCTTCCCCTAAACTCTGGAAGTACAGGTTTGTGGACTGCAGCTCATAACTTCCTGTAAGGTAGCGCTAAAAGAGGCAAAGTTACAAGTCTTCCATTGGTTATGAAACCATAGCACAAAATGTTTAAATTGCAGCATTTTCATAAGAAAATTTAATAAATTTTGTTCTTAATTTAACATACACTGAAAACATGCACACAAGATGCATATAATCTTGTAGAAAAAGCATCCAAATAGGATGAAATAGCACAACCATACAAATAACTGCAAATGTTTTTCCCCTGCTAGAGTCAAACAATCATGAGCCATGAATTCTTCCAGGTAATTCCCACTAAAGAAGTCTAAGTCAAGAACCATCTTGTTGTCAGTGAAATTTAGCACAAGAAAAGCAGTAGGAAATCCAAGTTGCACTGGGCTACAGGGGAAATGAAAACCATCTTTCTCCAAAGTCTGAGGACAAGGAACCAGGGTCTGAGCCACTATACTGTCCAATGTGATGAGTTTACACACTGAAAAATTAACATTAAATACAACTGGGCATCTTTCCTTGAAATATAACCACCAGTTCCCCATAAAATACAGGAACCCTGGAGCTCCCCCCACTATCTCTGATGTTATCTGTGTAACAAAAAGAAATGGTGAAGGTACAGGAACTGGAAGTGCTTTAATAGACTGCTCAAGACTTTGTCAGCTCTACACTGAAGGGAAAACACTACGAATGTATAAGTACAGCGGAGATACAACAGCAAATGTATTCCTCAAGTGTGAAAGATGAGACAATAACTATAAAGACAGAATTTTTATGGAACAATGTACAATGAAAGTGTGACACAGCACAATTCCACATTGATCTCAGCCCCAGGAATGAAGGAGACAAGGCAAGACGAGGGCTACCAACACGGGAATGAACCCCAGGCAGCAGTGGCCATCACAAAGGCTGAACAGCAACAGGAAAACCTTGAAGCACTCCTGTAAGATAGTTTCTGTGCCAACAAAGCCAACAGGCAGAGGATAGACAACACACAAGGCTCCTCCTTTCTACAATAACAAGCATCATTACTGAAAATGGGTTTTTAGTTCTGTTCAATGGATGATCCCCCACGCAGGCCAAAACCTAACTCTGGGTGGACATAAACATCACCACATCACGTGGTGACTGCCCACTATGCATGGAGTGATGCTGCTTTGGTCAAGAAGGGTGTTGGGAATGCACTTTTCATGAGTATCTTTATTAAAGAAGGAAGTCATATGCTGGATCAGACTCAATTACACAAGTTTCCTTTAAATGATAGAATAATATTTAGAAAAATGATTTTAAAAATTCAATTCCTTACCAGTTGAACAGTTCACTCAGTATGGAGAGTCAGTACTGAACAGTACACCCAATTTAGAAGTGCTAGATGAATAAAAATGGGTATTTCCCAGTTCACTTACACATAAGTCTCTTCTGGAGTCCAAAACAAAGCAGATATTCAATTCTGCAAGTGCAACCCTGACTGAGCCTGTAGTTAAGCTGTGTGAGTTAGCTTGGTCATAAATTGTCCCAATTACTATGAATTTTAATAAAAGTGATAGACCTGAAAGGAAACTATTGAGTGAAAGCAAAGTCACAATGTGAATTGAGACAAAGCAAAAATGTGACACATTTGTGCATATTGGCAGTATTTATTTCATTATTTCAGCCATGTAATTAGTAAATACATGCTCATTCTGATAATTCTTAAAAAGGTTTCAATAAAACTAGGATTTAAGATGCAGCAAACCTTTGGAATGAAGAACAATAAGCAACCTGATGTAGCTCAGAAATACCTACAGTGATCCAAACGCTAAACCCAACGTGAAGCAGCCCTTCGCTGCCACTCACAAACAAGTTACAAAAATCCAACGGCAAGACAAACCTGAGTTTTAAGTCCTAGCATACTGGACTAAAACCACTAAAAGTTTAGTGTTAGTGTTTGGGCAACACTGCTTTCAGAGCCAGAAATTTTACTGTACGTGCAATTTTGTAGCCTATGGAAGAATTCCAGATTCTAGATCCATGCTGAAGGGAAGCTAAGAGTGACTCACCCGAGATGCGAACGCAGCACTACCACCGAGGAGAACGCGTTATCGAGAACGTATATCCGAGCTACTTTGTTTTCCTTCAGTTTCACTATACCTTGGGGTTGTTTTTTGAGCTTTTGGCATCTTTTTACTGTGATTTATCATTACTTCAGACAAAAGATTCTTTGTTCCTTTTTAAATTACCTGCATGCACTGGAAATCATATATATCATGAATGTTTTTTGTTCCTGTATTCTTTTGTTGCCTGTGTTTGTTATTACTATAAGTTCTATGAAAAAGAATTTAAGAACTTATTTCCCAGAACAGACAGGAAGCAAGGCATGCTATCACAACCCTGAGGATATCCTCTGTTTCACACTGAAACATAAATCTTAAAACCCAGAGGATATCTGCATAAATGAAGAGCATCTGGACAACCTCAGAGTCACAAGCAGCATTACCCAGCACCCAGACAACCGCTGACCTACCAGAGCTGATAGGTGATCCCAACCACAGCCAGCCGAAATTGCAACCAACACCGGAGCCGAGGAACCAGGGATCTGCTTTAACAGACAAGTACATGACTAGAGCAGCAAAAGCAGAAAAACCTCCCAAAACGTTCAAGTGCAAAATGTCTTCAAAAGCAAGAAACAACCCCCCTGCAGACCACATCCACCTTAGCTGTCCCTACCATCAGCAGCAGGAGACAAAGAAAATCAGACTGTTTCAAAGAACTCAAGTAGAGGTAGAGGGAGTTGAGCCAGTCTTGGGTGCTCTGTCAGGGAGAGGGAAAGGGTGTGACCCAGAGATCAGGTCAGTCTGGACTTTTGAATTTCAGAGGTATAAACAGAAGACACCTTCTATATTTTTCAGGTGTTCATGACAGCACTAAAATTAGAACAAACTATTTTCAGAGTTGAAGAACATTCATGAGCTGTGAAGAATGACTACTTCCAAATTATTGAGGTATTACATTTCAAATTGCCTTAATATAAGCTGATTTATATTTATGACCAAGTTTCCTACAGTGTTTAAACTTTCAACAACTCCTCCCAAGTCAGATCATTGAACCTGAAATGTTTAAAAAAATGAGGCAGGAAATATTCTCCATCCTCCTTCTCCCTTATATCCAGGTATCTACATACTGGGCTGGTAAGTGCAGTTATCCATCACAAGATGCTTTCTGGAAGTTGTATTTTGGTCAGCACCATTACAGTTCACATATTAGTCTGCAGTAACACCACGTACCACAGGAGCTCCTGGTCTAACGCAACACAGCGGCAGCAAGTGGTCACCATTTTTGCAGCTCAAGCTCTTAACAAGAGCTAGATGCCATTCCTTGCCACAGGAGCCAAGCTGACATCAAGCTTAGCAGTCTGTCTGCCACCTCCAAGATAAGATGCATGTGTGTATTTCAAATCAGTAGTGCTACCTGCATCATAGTGCCCACAGAACTCTCATCCACCCCCAAAGAGTGTGGAACACTGATTGCCAGAAGCAGGATGCACAGACAGACCACGTTAATCATCTGCACACAAGCAAAACCCAACCGTGGGGTGACAAAACCAAGGGTACATGCATCAATAAAGAGGAAAAACAAACGACCAGAACCCAGTTGACTGATAATCTAAAGTATAGAGTTTTTTAACTTCACCTCATTACTTCTTGCTCTGAACTGGCACAGGCAGAAGGTCCTCTGCAACAGCCAATTCACACTAGACAATCCTTAGATCACATGCAAATCTGTTATTATAAAGTTCCTCAGGAAAATAAAATACAATTAAAAAAGTCTATTAGCATGAATGCCAATTTACATATTAGCAGACCACAACAGTAAGCCTCAAATGTCAAAATTAGCTAAAGGAATTGATAGCTGTTCAAAGCCTAATTTGATTAGTGGATCACCAGGATTTCACATTTGCTACCTGTGGTATAATACATTTACTCAGAAGTTTAGAAGCAATCAAAAAAAGCTTTTAGCACTAGCAGGCACTCATTTTAATAAGCAAAGAGGCAACAGAGTATTTACCACTTGAAGCATTATATGCACTAAACAACCTTAAATTCGTCAAAAGTCAATAGAAACTTATTTCTCCTTAACCAGAATCTCTAAGAACAAGCAAAGATGGGCACCTGGGTGTCTATCTGCAAGGTATTTATCCTTGGAATTATTCCCATTTAATCCTTTAATGAATAACTTGAGGAATTTGGGAAATTTAGATGTAAAGACTATGCAGTAAAGGCAACTACCGACAACACCAACAGAGCCATCCTGACACTGGATAGATGGAACAGTTCGCAACTGTTCTGGTGAAGAGTTGGGAACTCCTTCTACAATGAATTTAAAACTCAATTAAATTTTTTCTAACACATTTTTCAAGACTGAGGAGGATGCAGCTCTGTTCAGTACTACTAGACCGATATTTCCTTCTCACCTGATTTGCAAGGAGGTCTGCAAGATTAAAATCACCTACCTTTGACTTCTGATATTTCATTACATCCAGCACAGTTCAAGGAACTGTGATAGCAACCAATACAGACCAAGAATTAACATCCTCAATCCTATGCTTATCCCAGACCAGCTGTGAATTTGCAACAGATTAAAAACAGAATGGAATGATAGTTTGGGAATATTGGAAACAAGCAAAGTGAAGTGACACCATAATGAGGATGCAAAAAAACCAATCCAACCACAGTAAGGTGGTCTTTGTTCCTAGAACATTAAACGTAGTCAAAGGAAGTTTATCAAAAATATACCAAGGATTTCCAGAGATAAAAAACTTCCAACAGCAGTTATTCTGCTTGCTTTAACAATTTATTCTGTTTAAGATACTATGGAAGAGACAAGGCAGGCTACACATAAACAAGTGGAAAAAGGGACAGATTTAGTTCCTAGTTTCTTCCCTCCACAAACTCCCATGAGACACACTGATGTAACACATCCCAGTGAATACCCTTTGACCCAAGCCTTTAGAAAAGCCTGCTTGTACCAACAGTTTCAAGCAGCACCAGCCTCCAACATCATCTACACTGTCCATTTTAAGCCTTGTATGCACCTTAGGAACTTTGGTCATCTCATCTAGGTTGCTTCACATTCCATTTTAATTCCATAACCATACTGATCATAATTAGTTGCTTTTAAGAACAGAATTGCAAGACTGGCCTATCGTACATTAATGCTCCCAGGACTTGGGGACAACGTGTCTTTGAAAAAAAAAAAAAGCCCCAGTTCAGCTTTCTGTGTAAACATTCTTATGTTTTTTTCCCCCAAGGTGTCTGGATGCAATCACAGCCTGCCAGGATAATCCTGGTGAGAAGAGACCTCATGAGGGCTCCAGTTCAACCTATCTCCCCCAGCCTGGGCTGACAGAGGTAGCAGCAGCCTCTTACTTATCTGGGTCCATTGTCACTTGACACCTTGTGTTGAGGGACTAACTGTCCCTGCAGACAGGCCAGCCATCCCATTCACCAGGACAGGGCTCAGCTTCTTGACATCATCCCTACAAAACTGGGCAGTGTTTCCACAATCTCCCTTTGTATCCCATCCCTTCCCACCTTCAGGCACTGCCTTGCAGCAGCAGAGCTCCTCAGTGCATCCCCACCTCCTTGCCAAGCAGTCCCTGACAAGCTGAGTCCTCAAGTGCAGGGATGGGCTGTTCTTGTGCATAAGGACACTGTCCTGAGGGCTTTCCTGAACATCTGCACTTCCCAGCTGTTTCCCATATGGGAGGCCACATACCAGCCTCCCAAGCATCTGCTTTCCTAAAATCCAGAGCCTGCACACCACTTCTCCTTGCTTACTTGTGCAGGATCCAGCAGCATCTCAGTCCAGCCAAGGCTGACACCAGCCCCATGAGCCCCCCAGACTACTCCCCCTCACTAGCAACAGACACTGCTGTGCTCCATACCTGGCTGGCCCACCCAGGGCCATACATCAAAGTGTCCCTAAATAAAAAGTCCCTAATAGCCTTCAGAAAGTATCTTGAGAGCTTGAATCCCACAATGTTGCCTGTTCAGGAGACACCAGGAAGGCTGAAGTCCCCCTTGGGAACAGGGAACTGTGATTTGGAGACTGACCCCAGCTGTTTTAAAGATGGCTTCCACAGTTCATAGCAAAATCCTGCTCCATCACTTCGTGGTCTCTGGCATGGAGGAGCTCAGTTACTGCCTATTAACTGATACTTTAGCTAACCACTTGTCACACACTTCAGACTTTAAAACTTTCAGAAGTGTTTGTAAGAACAATGTGGGACCACTCCGTGCCTCCCACTAAAGCAACAGTTCCCAGTTTTCCACAGAACCTTGACAAATCAGCACAAATTAGACACTTAGGTTTAACCACCAGAAAACAGTCTCAGTTGCCCTGTTTCTAGAAGAGCTCGGTACCAAGAGACACTGACAGTGAAAGCTAAAGCCAGAAGCTCGAGGCTTTCAGAAGCAGCCCACGGTCTGGGCAATAGAACAGTGGCCCAATGCAGTCCCTAGTCTTCCTGGCTGCCGAGGCAACAGCTACCACAGAGTGTACACCGCTCCATCCCGGGCCAGGAACTGCACAGCACTGCTGGCCAGAAATGTAAATTTGAGAATGTTAAAGTGAGAATAAGACGAGATGCGATATGGAAACCAGTCCTAATGTTTAATAGGATCAGCAATTCACAGTTTTCTTAAGTGTCTTTTTCTGGATGACCTTCTCCACTGTGTGATGTGAGAAGACAACAGGAGATGCTGCTTTAGAATAAGTTACACATTTCCCTTGCTTTACTTGAACATAACAATGCCACCAGTATTAATATTTTTACTCTACAAAACAGCACTAGCCTTCCAAAGAAAGAGTCCTTGACCAAAATATCAGAGGATATTAAACTGAGTAGTGATCTACTGATGCAAATCATTAAATCTATTTGCATTTGCTTACTGAACCCTAACACAGAAATTAAACTACATAGTGTGGGAAAAAGAGCTGGTTTTGCATGGTTAAAAGGAGACATCTTGGAAGATCCAAGCTCTATGTCATTAATTTTCCTTCTTCCCCTCATTAACAAGTAAAATGTTTTCACTGCTTGAAAAGTTTTAATAAATAGGAAAAAGCAGGGCAGCTGACATAAGTTTTTAATGTAATATACAAGAGCTTTTAATATTTTTACATATATTAATGTAAAAGCTAAAAATAAATGTTAAAAGGTTACATTTGTGAAGAAAGAAAAATGGCATTTACAGTTACAGGATAAGGTTTTAGAATTTAACTCTCTCTTTCCCAGCACAGTGTTCTCAAGAGTATTTGCCATCTCACTGAAAATCAATAGAATCACAAAGGCGAGCCAGGGCCGAAGTGGCACATCGGCTAAGGACACACACTGCCCCCCAGCTCTGCGCTCCGGGATGATTTACTGTGCTTTGACCCACCAAGTCTGAATTCTTTTTATAGAAGGAATTAAGGTAGGCACTTTAAAACAGCTATAACTAGCACAAGTGTTGGTAGTATGTGAATTCTGCGTGCACCAAAGTAGCCAACAAAGACAAGCTGTTGCAGTTGTCACCTCCAGCTACAAGCAGGGCTAAGCCACCAAGCACCAACAGTCCTGGCACCTCACACTGCACAGTGCTCTGATGGTAGCATCTGCTTAGCACAGGTATCACACCTCTCAGCAAAGCACTTGGTAATCCAATTCTCACTTAAGGAGAGCTGCAAGAAGGGTGCCTATCACAGAATGGTTTGGGTCAGAAGGGACCTCAAAGCCCACCCAGTCCCACCCCCCGCCATGGGCAGGGACACCTTCCATAGCCCAGGGTGCTCCCAGCCTCATCCAGCCTGGCCTTGGACACTCCCAGGGATGGGGCACCCACAGCTTCTCTGGGAACCTGTCCCAGTGCCCCCCACCCTCTGCGGGAAGAATTTCTTCCTGATGGCCCATCTCCATCTCACTCTTTCCGTTTAAAGCTGTTACCCCATGTCCCATCACTGCCTGCTCTTGTCACTACAAGTCCCCCTGCCTCATCCAGATGGGTGTTTGTACTTACACCCCACTGTCTAACCTGAAAACAGCTCTGCGGCTTTAAGTGAATCTCAGCACTATCCATATATCCAGATCTTTCTGGAGGAGTAGAGGCGCCTAGGAAGAAAACCAAGATGAACAGTTCCAATATTTAAGAATACCCACTAATTCTGATGCATAATAGGAACCAAATCCATGCCTTTATGCAGCCCATTTTCCCATCTTTCTAGCAAGGATTTGCAATGGGAAAGTGCTCCACTGCATTAATCTACCTCTGGCACAAGAAGTGGAAAGGTTTCACCCATGGCCTGAATTACAGAAGAGTTAAGAGACACCAGCATAGCATCTGTGACACAGTATAGGGCAGGGTGTCAGGGAAAGATATTTCCTGAGCGATTTCTTGAAGAGACAATGCTGCATAGACAAATCCTCACACTCCTCTTCGGCAAAATTATTTTTCATCACTATTACAGCTCTACATCTTCCACACTAGATATAAACCCATCGTATTTGTGGTACTTTCAAGTGGGTGTCTGCACAAGTTACAACAAACTGTATTAGATAATATTTTTGCCACTTTAAAATATCAGCACTGTAAAACGCCATCACTGGGTTGTTACAACATTTCTTGCTTTAGAAGTCTTGGCCAAGGATCAATGTTTACAAACACACACCAGTCGAACAGCAAACCTTTCTGTTCTTCTGCACACGGAAATAGGTATTTCAGCATTTTCACGTGGCATTGCCCACGTTAACATTCAAGATGTTAAAACATCACATTACCACCATGAACAACTGCCCAATAGAAGTCTGCTCTGTTTTTACACAGACCCCTCAAAGGCTTCTCCAGCTGGGTTTACAGACAAAAACACAACCGTGAAGACTTACAAAGCCCACTCCTACTTGAATCTTGTACCACTGTCTTTGACAGATGACTAGAAATGCAGCAGCGCTGTCAGGGAAAGTAACACATCTAAAGTACAGTATTGATTACAGTGGAGCTGCCCGAGATTCGCTTCTGTTTAAGTGAAAGAGGAATCTGGCTTTTACGAATCATGTAAAATAAAGTTCACCATCCACACCTGACTAAAACATATCCTGCAAACCATTTCTAAAGACATATGAAACTACTTATTTCAGCTGTGTTATGGATAAGGCTTTGACAAAGCCTAAACTTTCGACATGTTTTTAGAGTTTATTCTGTGTAAGTTTTTGAAAACCTATTTCCAATAAAAAGTTTTCTCTGGATGCAGCATAAACAAGCTGCAGCAGCTCCACAAGAAGCTATGAAAAAACTTAGCCCAGTTTATTTTTAATAAAAGGAGGACTATGCTATATAATAACTCTTCCTGCCACATCCATTGAATCTGCTGAAATAAAGATTGATGCCTGGATATTTGTAGACACTTCAACCAGAGAAGGTAATATTTCTTTTTTTTTTTTTAAATATACCACCTTCCTGTTGTTTTGAAGTGATTTGAAGTAACAAATATCATCTTCCTATTACACATGCATCTGCATGTTATGTTGCTAAGTGGCAGAAAACTCAACATTTGTGAGAGCTTAGTTCCACATGCCATGATATGCAGAAACAGACTTAGAGAAATACATGTAAGACTGACCTCCCTTCGGTGCCTGTTGATGTAGGCACCCAAAACATGCTTTCGTTTTACACATCAATATGTAAGTCAACATTGTCAGGGCTTAAGACGCAAAAGGAGCAGCCTAAAGACCAAGACCAGAAGCCATGCACATTGGGCTGCACTGCCTCAAACACGCGGCATTCCCCCCATTTTTGGGGAACTCAACAGCCAAATCCTGTGTGGATTTGGCCCCACGTGATGAGGAAGCATCACCTCCAAAGGGCCAGGTGCTCTGAGCCAGAGAGCAGCACTTTGAAGCTTTTGAGAACAAGGTACTACAGAAGCAGAGAACACTTGGAGCACTCCAAGCCCTTCCTTAGCCTCTACCCGAGGAGATCACACACATCAAATGAGCACTGTATCTCAAACCTAATCTGTTTACATTAACACCTACAAAAATCCATCTAATGAACCATTTTCCATTCACTGCTAACAGTAATTAAATACATTAAAAAAAGAAGAGTGCCACGCAAAACATACTTTGATCACTGAGAAGTGCCATCAGCTTAGATGATTATGGCATTAACAGGAGTAAGTGCTCTGGTTTAGCTGGCAGGAAGGCGATGCATCTGGACTTGCACACAGTCAGTGTTTTACCATCTTCCCCCTACAGCAGGATTATGACCTCACAGAGGACAAACACTGCTACAGTACTGGTTAAGAAAACCAATGGAAAATTATGTTTATTTTCCAAAAGGCGGAGAGATGTTTAAGGTTTTTTTTAATGTTACTTCCCATAAGGTCTATAAACGGTGTGGAGAGTGGTCTTGGTCTTTGAAACAGCCAGTAATACAGCTTTCCTTCTACAAGAATAACAGCTGCTCATTTTCAACAGTGGAAACCTCAGGCTCTGCAGAAGCAACAGAACTTGGTTCCATCTGACACACCACATCTTCCTTCAGCAAACGACCTGGAGTCTATAGAGCCTATGATACCAGTAGCTTCAGTTTCAAACAGATCTCCAGTACACCTTTCCCCTCCCTGCTCCCACTCCAAATCTAGCCATCACCCCCAAACTATTAACTTTACTTCAAATGTATACTTTGTGCCAGTCAGGTTATACCCTATTCCATTTTAGTTACTGAATTTCCACTACTACACAACAATTTTAAGGAAGAACTGAAGAGGGAAGAGTGGCACCTCTTCCAAGGTACGTTGCCAATAACCCTCACATAAGTCGCATCAGGTGTTCACGGTAAATCGGAAATCTATTCAAAGCACCTAGGCAGAGTAGTCACATACGTACCTCCTGCAGCCGCCTTTTAGTAGGCCCCTGAGCTCCACCAAGTTTTAGCCTTGGCTGATGCTTATTGGAAAAATAGGAGGAGTGGCACTCTCCCAAATGCCTCCCACTTGCGGCATCAGAGTGAGATATCACTCACAGTAAATTTTACAGTATGAGGAATGAAACAGTTAGCAAAGTTGACATTTAAACCATCATCACCGGCTATGATTAAATACCTCAGAGATGAACAGAGTGGTTCACACCTCTCCAAGTTATTGTTCTAGGCTCTTATCAGACCCCCGTACACCGCTACATTTGCCACGCTTTCACACACTTGAGATTCTTCGAATCTGTAATGGCTGGAAACCGGTTTAAACAGATTCTGGGGAGCTTCTGAAAATGTTAAACTGGCAGAGAGATTGACTGAAACACTGGTGAACTTCTTGAACTGCAGATTCACCCTTAAAAAGTTTAGGTAGGATAACACAAGAATGGCCAAACAGGCTCCTTGTTCCTCCTCCTCTGCTCTCTGCAAGGTGCAGGGAACAAAGACACCTAAGAAGATTGCATGTTACCTGCAAGAAATGCAGAGCACAGATGGGATCCACTTGTTTCAAAAGAATCACTCTTCCAAAAACAGGATGAAGGGAATTCTGGGGTATTCCTACAATACCAGGAAGAGGCACATTTTGACCACCCAAGCAATGGTAAAGCAAGTCAACCTGCCCAACCTCAGCTCTCAAACATGCCCCAAACACCAACATCTCCGTCCAGTTCCCCAAGCCTGTGGAGGAGCAGACCACCTGAACACATCTCCAGAAGACAGGAGCTCAGGTTCCTCTGCTGAGCCCAGTGTCGAGGGGGTGGTTGTCCCCAAATCATGCACATCCTGTGCTGGGGATGGCAGTGACAGACAGCAGACAGCTAAACTAAGCTTTTACATAGAAAAACTCAAAACAACTTCTCATATTGGTGTTCTCACATCCCACGGTGGATGTCGAGATGAGCATAACCTGGGATCTGTGCCCATGCAGATGGCTAATTTAACTTTCCCTTCACATAACAGTGTGCTTATGAGCACGTGTATGTCGCACTGTTCATGACCCAGTGCTCAGCAGAACAGGGTTTACCAACCACACACTGGAAGCTTTGTTCCTTTACCTTAAGGAATATTATACTACTGCCCTTTTTGACTTAAATCCTCCAGTTGCCACCCCACTCCCCTGCATTAGCACATCTACAGGCTGCATAAACCATGCGGCATGCTGACCGCAAAGGGAGATGGGAATCCCAGCGAGATTTTCCTGAGGAAAGAGGGAATTCCTGAAAGAATTTAGATTTTTGCAACACGGGAAAAAAAACACAGCTGTTCCCTGCTGCCATCCCAACTGCCAAGCCAACATCCCATCTCTCCAAAAATATCTTCTGCTGTAAATATTTAGCACAGGGAAATACAAGCACAGTTTCTGTTAAAGAAATCACAAACGTGAGTCCCTATGTGTCAAGTGGATAATTTGCCCCTCCAGCTCAGGAGTAAAACAAGGCCTCTCCAATGAGAGTCATCCCAGGGTGAGAAAGCTAATTCCAAAACTCAAAGCTGCTAAAGACATTTAGAAATACAGTAACAGTAAAAAGCGAGGTTTTCTTCTGGACACGAGCAAAAAGAGTTCAACACTTGCAGTATTTCAGGCAGGAATATTAGAGGAAACAATCTTCTGGATCAAAACTAATGCTTGTATTTGTATATACTGAAAAAAACTACCACATCCGCTAAATTACTAAATCTGTACATAGGATATATATATACTTCTAGTTCTTTGTTTGAAAACATGAACTGTGAATCGGTAGGTACTGGAAACAGACAAACTTACAAAACCAAGCTTCATCTCCAGTACACTTCTCACTCCACTGTACAGCCCTGAAGCAATACACTCCAGCTCGTGTGGGAAACAGCCCAGTAACGAGCACACAGTTCTCTAGTCAGCCTGCGAGCCCAACACGCGCTCCTCGTCACGACGTGGAACATAAGGTGAAACCACCACAGCCTCCGCCATACAGCGTATGGGTGTCGAACACTAAGAATGTGATTGTTCCAAAGCTCTTCTGACACCGATACCATCTGTGCTGGCTCTGTCTTCAGTGCTTTAACTGTTAATGCCAGCTTGAATGACAAATGAACAAGTCAATCCGCAATTTAAGTACTAAAATAGAAATAGGTGATTTCAAGTCATTCTTAAGGTGCCAATCATTAGCACCGCACTTAGATTACAAAATGATCAGAAACAATTTAGTTAGCATTCAGTAATTAAAACTTTCAGAATCATATTTAACTAAAAATCCTCATTTATACATATGAATTTGTGTATATATACACACACATTTAAAAAGCTGGAATAAAAACTCCCCCTTCCCAAACAGAAGCTGTTACACCATGACGTGCCTTGACTTTCAAACTTGCCAGCTTCACAAGGAGCAGAATAACCTTAGGTTATTACAATTAGTTTCATCTCATTAATAGATCAATTTCTTTCAAGCATACTGAAAAGCGAATTTTACTTTGTTGCTTCTCCTTTTAGTCTACATTATAGTCCGTGTTCTTAAGTTTTAAGGAGAGCCATCACGGAATAGGTTATAATCTCAGGTGATTAATTGCACAGCATTTCACAAGCAGTAAAATAGAACAAGATCTCCACAAAGCGATTATGCCATTACCCAGGCACTCTTATCAGATCTTTCTACAACTAGCAGGTTTGTCTGACAGACTGCAAGTCTTAAGTATTTATATATTTCAAAGGTTTACTTATTTTTGTTGTTAAAAACCCCTAAAATCTATATTGATTGTTACACGCAATTCTACATGAAAAGTCCCAAGCACCGTGGAGCAGAATACCAATATTTATTACTAGACTGGCGCTCATTATGGTTCTCCCTGACAGGGGTCCATTAAAATCAATTTTTATGTTTATGTTTTTTTTTCCTACCCAATGTTCTTACCATAGTGTTTATTAGCCAGTTAGGAGAAACACTGGGCACTGTTTTGTTTTTATTTTATTCTGTCGAAAATAATGAGGCCAGATTTAACAACTATTCACTAGCGATGAGTAGAAGAGATTAAATGTTATACTTCAGCACAAACATTTATGGATAGCTTTAAAATTTTTAGAACTTTGTCATCAGTAAAGGCAAAAACAAGTCCCACCTTCCACCTCTTTTTCAGATTTAAATTCTTAAAGTAATTGTAAGAATATTCCTCTTACCATTAAGCTCTAAACCACTCCTGAGTAACATTCCATCTATAGCACAACAATTTTTGCATATAAACCATGTAATCTGCTAAATTAAGAATTAAAGACGCCACTAAAGCCTCAACACTTTGAAAAGCTGTGAAGTTCAGTCAGCTCACCACAGAAAAAGTTAGAAGATCAAGATCAGACAAAAATTGGAATCAAGAAAAGGATCCAGGATGCCTGATGTCTGCCCAAAGAACAAGATCACGAGATCCTTCTTCAGCCAGCCTGGCTGCGCTACACACAAGCGAACAGCAGCCCCATAAACACAGAGCAGCATCCGTCCCTACAAACAGGACGGACCTTGCCCTGAAGCAAGGCTCACTCCAGGAAGGGAACAACTCATCGTTTGCGAGTAACAGCATCTATCATCTGCGCGGGCAGAGATGAGTCACAAGCTGAGTGTACACACATGTAGTTTCCTGGTAAAAGGTCTGTGTGCCTGAAAGATCAATTTCTGTCCCTAGAAACTCCGTTCAAAAAGAGAAGGCAACCTATCAAGTGAAACATTCGAAGCCCCATCACTAAATACCAAAGTCAGAACTAGACCATTGCTCTCAGCTCTCCAGAACAACACAAACACCCAATGTAACACCTCCCCAACCACCTTCTTCACCACGAATAATTAAAGGCCTATAATTTTCTTTCAAAAAATCTATCATTTCACTTTGAGCCTGTATTTTGTAGTACCCACCACTTCACAAATGTTTACTGTCCTCAGCTTTTGTTGTCATGCAATTCACTTTATGTCCAGCATTAAAGAACACACAATTTATCATACTCGTCACCTTTGGGAGCTCACAGACTTTTTCCTACTATTCTTCCACTCATTGACATTTCCTCTTCTCAAGGATGAAGATTCCTCACTTAACTATACTTTAGGAAGATGCTGCTCTGAAGCAAAGACAAGTTTCAGCCTTATCCTAGATACCACTTTATTTCCATTCCTCACCAGCAGAAATCCAACACTGAAATCAGCGTATGAAGAACCTGAAGCACGTATTTCCATACCACTGGACTTGGCAAAACTCAAATGCAGAGGCTTGAGGATTTTTGTATTAGAGGCAAAAACATATTTCAATCAGAATGCATATTAGGTTTCATATTCCTAATAATTTTACACACACTTAAATTACAAGGGTAGTAAAATAGGAAAACAGAAGAGAGGAAACCATACAATTCAATGGAGAATTTGAGAAGCAAAAAGCTGGGGAGAAAAGGACAATGCAGAGAAGGAAGCCAAAGCTGTTTGAGTCTTGTCAGAAAAAGCCCTGCTGTAACGGACTGTGGCAAAGCTGCAATTTTATGACCAAATACAGTTGAAGAGACCAGCCTTAATAAATAGTATCAGTAACTTTTGTTTTGGCAGAGGAATTTGGCAAATAAATTTGACAGGAATTTTGAAAGAATTCGGAGTTCATTCTAAAAATGTCACTCACTATTTCCTCACACAAGGAAAAAGCACAGACCAAAGATGCAAACAGGAGAGATGCACTTCAGCAGACTGACCAGCAGTTCTATTCAACAGTAGAACATGACAAGAGCTCCTGGTTAGTCCTGTATTTGAGACAGCATCCCTACTTCCAGCTATATCATCTGTTCCAAACTCCAGAAAACATTACAGCTAAGGAAAACCAACCAAAGCTCCCACAAGCAGTATGCAGTAATTAAAACAATTAGTCAATCCCAGTTCTACTTGTTGGAATACACATATCTAGATACAGGTCTGCAGGATTTGCAGAGGATGTAAGGAGGTCTTGCTCCTCAGTGACAATTTACACGTGTCCAAAATCAGGGCACATGATGTACTTTCAAAACCTAACTTAAAAATGCTTTTATTTTAGAACATTTCTTTGCTAATATATTGATGCAGCAAAGAAATGTGTTGAGAGCCTCCACCCCTTAAAGGCACCGGAGGCTGCTTAGGCCTCCCACAGGAGCAAGTAACATGTTCCCAGTATAGCCAGTAAAAACAAGTACAGCCATGTCTTAGAGGAAGGAGATTGCCCAGAGGATCTACCACATACATAAACATAGGATCAATGGGACATGAACTTACCCACTTGGCAGCGTGCTGATTTTTGGAAGTTTTATTTCATGTAAGCCTGTTTCACACCCAGATATCCTGAGCTTTCCCACAGGGCTAAGCAGAACCGCATGTTTCTCCTTGCACTGAGAGTCTCCTCGTTTGGAATTCACCTGTTCAGGAAAACAAACTCCTCATTAACTGCATGCATTTTCACTGAGGAACATTAATCTCAAGATATTTTGAGTAGTTTTCAAAAGTAATTTAAGAAAAGCAAGAAAACAGCATATTTCAAGTTTCCTCAAATATGGGGTTTACTTTCCAAACTCGCATTTCAAATGATCCATCCTAAGAAGCCTGTATCTAAATCAAAGTCTCAAAACACACATTAACTAGCAGAACAGTGACCTTCATAGAAATCTCAAATAGCAGTTTCACAGCTGGTTTATCAGCCGACAGCTGATGTGTTTTGACACTGATTTCAAAAGGATTATTGTGACAACAAAGTATATTCACTGGTTTAGAGCTGCAGTGTTATGCAAATAACTGCTGGAACAAATACAATGTCTGCTGGAAAAATATATGAAAAAAATCAATCATTCCATAGTAAGAGAAACATTTTTTTATTCCCATTGTTACTAGTCTGGTTTTACGATTACTGATAGGATGTAGTTGGAAACAGATGCCAAGGATTTCTCAATGTTGTACAAGACCAACAATAACATACTTGTCAAATTCATCTTGGCTAAAAAAAAGTCTGACTCAGTAGATGTTTGAGCTGTATTTACAGTTTGATTTGTACAATCATGAGGAGAGAACCAGAACAGAACACCACAAGTATGTCGACTGCAGTCACCCAGACACCAAACCATAGGTTTGGATCGCATCACCATCAGTGCTGGACAACCAGGACAAAGATGCCTTTGCTCCGAAGAGGTGAATCCAAGTGAAACTGGACCAAAAAAGTGAACAGAACAAAGAACCCAAGAAACTTTAAGGCAGCACAAGGTAACTCAAGCACAGGCATCCCAATTACATTGAGATCAGGCTGGATGAGACTTGGAGCAACCTGGTCTAGTGGAAGGTGTCCCTGTCCATGGCAGGGGGGGCTGGGTGGGCTTTTAGGTGTCTTCCAACCCAAACCATTCTGTGATTCTATGAGACACCAACAAGGTTTCTCAGTTTGAGTCACTCAGATCATACACCCAACTTGCAGTTTGTTTTACACCCAGAAAACTCACTTGTTGCTGCAACATTCAGAATCAAGGGTCTCCACAAACAACCATGAAAAATTATTTCCCCAGATATATAGTCCACCCCACCTCTGACACCTACACCTGCCGACAGCAAGGGGGGGATGCCCAAAGCCTGATGAAGCATCAGATGAAATGCAGAAGTGGTTAAGAAGCTAGGAAACTGATTGAAGAGCACAGTGACAGTAGGGGTGCATCAGGAGACAGTAATATCTGTGCATGACCACGGCTTGCAGCTGCACAGTAATAGCTTTTATACACAATATGAGAATTTCTTTTAAAATCCCATTATTTAAAGCTATGTAATGAAGTGACATCTGCAAGTAATACAATCCATGTGAAAAGAGGAGAAAAATCAAATAGCTTCACCCACCAGAGCAAAGGTAAACTTAAACCTCAGTTTCGGGAAGCGCTTGCGCAATTCCTCGGTTCCAGACGCAGCAGCGAAGCGCTGCGCACTGTGCTGGCCCTGGAGGACTGCAGGTTCCCAGTGGTTTATTTAGTTTGACTGCAATCCAAATCAGCTCCTCACTAAATAATCAAATGCGTGCTGGTGTTAAGCAAACACTCCTCCTCTCTCACCCTCTTCCTCGCCCCTTCTCCTTCAAGGAGAGCACAGGGGTGAACTCTTTTCTGGAGCAGCACCTCAGTGCAGAAGTCTTAGTAAAAAAAACTAAGATAAGAGTTTACATAAGTGGAAAACCAGTACACATTCTTCATTTTTAGTTGTGTGACAGCCCTAAGCTAGACACACTGAACCTCATACAATGTATGTAAGTGATAAGAGGACAGCTTTTTCATTACAACAAAACACAGGATGCAGCAAGTAACACAAATATAAATAACCCCATGAGTTCACACCAAGTTGAACTAAGCTTTATGGATGAGAACCTTGAGCAAGTGCAACTAGTATTTTCAGTCTTGTTTATCATACATACTGGACAGCAATATTCAGGGTTTTTTATAGAAGAAACTGCACAGTGTATCTGTGTACAGAGGCACTCAGGTCAGGAGCCTCAAAGATGAAGGTCACCATAGAGATGTACAACACCCACCATCCTCTGACCAGATACTAGTGTGCCTTCTCACTGTTTACCTACAGCTGCTTAACAATATGCTCCTACAGGCAGTGCCAAATGAAAATGAAGCAATGTTTTATTCAAGATTTGAACTGCAGTGGTTTTCAGATGCAAATAAACAGCCTTTAAGCTTGGCCAGTTGAAATTACCAAATGCTTAGACACCATTTACCACAGTGGTGGATACCAGGAACTTGCTACTACCCACATCTTCCAATGCAGGCACAATTTGCCCAGCATCATCTTCTCCACAGCCCCCCTGCTGCAGCTGAGAACTAGAAGTGAATGGCAGCTGAAAGCAAAAACCTAATAAATCCAAATAAACCGCCTTCTGCTATATAAGTGAATCATTTGAGGAATTCTGATCAGCAATTCATGCACTCCACTCTGCCGTTCCCCTGTAATACCTACAAATCTGAGTCAGAATCTCATAATTTTGAGGTTTATTAGGTAGACAAAAAATAGGACTTAGAGGAAACTTCCCCATCATCCTCTAGATTCCCAGAAATTAAGCCATAGGTGCAGTGTATGCAAGCCTGCACCTCAGACAGCTAAATGCTCTACAGAAAGCTGAACAACTGTTGTTAGCAAAGGGAATTAAGTCATTTTTGTCATTAACAACAGACAAGTATCACATGGTTCTCACAGCAGAAGATTTATCAGTAAGAATATTAGCATGATTTATGAGTTAATGTCCTGTACAGAAGAGCCTCATTTTCCAGGCGTGCTCCCGTGTCTTTGCAACAGTGCATATCCCCATGGCACAGCGCTCCTCCGAAGGGCCAAGGTCCCTTGAATTGCACATCAACTCCGCTGAACACCTCTAGGAAAGCATCTGAACCCCAGCAAAGCAATTTCTAAGGATGCAAAACAGCAGCAAGTTTTATGTTCTAAACGAGGTGCCATGAACCCGGAGCCAGCATCAGCCTGACGACTTGCACATAAGGATCTTAACCTCTTACGCGTTCCGCTGTAACTCAGCTTAACAGTCATGCTGCAGCCAAGGTTTTCAGCACTAAACATACCTACTATTTGAGTAAATACACATTTTATTTAAATTTACATTAACGGTCTTTCACATTACAGTATATAATTCAAAATTATTCTCCATGTTCTGCTGGTCACCCAAAGCTTCCACTGGAGTTTGGTCTGAGATTATAAAATCCAATTCAGATGCATAATGGGGCATGGATAAAGAAATGCAGAGAAAACTTGAGGATCAAGAAGGTTCAAAAAAAAAAAATCCATGAAGTATTTCCATGCTTCATATTCTCCCAAGAGGTTTGTATTTTCCAGAAGACAAGTGAAGAGAGCAAACCTCATGGCATTTCCCATTCCCCAGCATTGTGTCCCAAATCACTGCTACTGAACAGACTAGGAGAAACCTTCACAAGCAGAGCTTTCCAACTTTTCCTGAGATCTTGAGGAGGAGAATACAGTGCACATGCAGCAGTAACACCCTAGAGACCTCAGATTTTCACTGGAAAAATGCAACAGAACTGCCCATGGGTCTGTTTGCACCCCCACACACACATTCTCAGCCCTCAAGATATCAGAAACTGGCTCAAGTTCTGCCTGAAGGCTGGGCTAGGATATAGCTACATGCAGTCTTCAAAAATTAAAAATTGTCACTACGCATTGTGTGAGAGGATCCCAAATCGCACTCTACCTGCTAGGAGTGCAAACCATAGGGAGTCTTAACTGTACAAGCTGGATTTCTGGCCTCATCTGTCCAATCACATCACCTCAGTTTGAGGGTGGTTTCACTTGGAGAGCACTGACACTAGCCCATCCCACTCATGGTGCAACATGTACCCACTTGTTCATCTACTTCCTATTCTCCATAAATATATCCTGAAGACTCAACACTTCAACATTGCGACATATATGCATTAGGTAGCAAGCATGAGCCATAATTCTCACCCCTGCCCCATTTCTATAATGCCATGTAATATCAGTGACTTGCCAAAAAGCACTACCAGGAATTTGTTGAGCCTGAGAGGATGATCAATACATGCCAGGCAAGTTGCTTCTTCATCCTAATTACAGGAAAGAAATACCAGTCCTCAACTCTTCAACTGTCCTTCTTTTGAGTATTACAGTGTGCTCAAACCTGCTTGTTATTGATTAAAGTTTTGAATTAAAATTCAACGAAAGCTTGAGATATTGGATTTAAATTTAAGGGGAATACTTCACAGGTACCTAGACTGGGGTTTGGCAATTTGCTACTTCATTTCAGTCATCTTGCTATAGTCATTCTTCCTGATGCAGTAAGTTTACATCGTCCTCATAACAAAATCCTTATCAAATCACATCAGCAGTATTTGTCAAGGCAAAAACAATCAGGGACCATCATAAGAAATAAGTTAGACATGTCCACCTCCATCATTATTAACTCCACAGCAGCAAGGTCAGGAGAACAGACAAGAGTTGACTGTTTACAAACCCCCCATCTACTCTGAAGTGTAAAGGTCAGCGTATCACTCATGTAATACAGCAGCAGCAGCAGCAAGCGCTGCAATTAGGGCAACTAATGGTTGCCACTGCAGTCATACCGGCAACTGGGGCTTTGGAAACCGCGCTATTGGCGTTCCATATGGAGACAGATGAAGAAAAATACCCAGTCATTAACATCTCATGTTACCACTGTAGAGACAACTGTGTAAAATTATGTTTTATAATCATAATCCCCAAGATTGTAAGAATTTTTTCCTTGCAGAACACTTCTGCCACCCCACCTGGGGCTGCAGAGATAAACAAGGCTGACCACAGCCCCCCATTTGGCACAGGTGCTGGTGAGCCCACACACACACACACCAGTGGTCCACTCATCCAAGGTTTTCATCGAATTATAGTTCTCAACATCTCCTTAATAGTTTAAAGCTTCCTGTATTTGTTTTACTGTTTTCTGCATGTTTATTTAAAAGGAAACAATCCATTGTATGTTAAGAATATGGGAAGAGATATTAATAGTAAAGGTAATGCCTGTGTGCACATATAATTCAGGGTGGAGGGCAGTTTTCCAACCGTACGCAGATAGTCTGAGAAAGCCATTCCTTACAGTCAGTATTTTAAAGCAGAGAAAGATTTAAAGTCAGGGAAAAAACCACAGGATGCATGAAACCAAAACAAGTCTGAAAGACTATTCCTGTTAATACCTTGATTAATCATCTCTGTTTTCACCTTCCAAATGAACAGTGGCTGCTACCATTTCAAGAGAAAGCATTTAGAGAAAAGGGAAGAGTGAGACAGAAGTTCGATATCCAGAAATAGCTTAAGATACTAGAATAAAATTTATGCAGAATGAGAAATATCTAATTCTTAAGTCTTTTTGCTTATTATGAAATGTTCGATTCATTTAAAAGAAAATATGGACTTTTCTTAAAGCTGTTTCCTACTCTTGAAAAAGAGTCTGAAGATTTCCAACAGATCATAGCGTGGTGAACTCCAAAGCTATAAGGATGCCCTGATCCAAACAGGTCCCTGCAGGTTTGACATCTTGATCCGGACTGGTGAATCTGTGAGAAAGGTGCCTGGAAGGGCTTCTCTTTGTTAACAGAACCAGAGAAGACTGCTGCTGCCCTCTGCAACCCACACTCCCAGGGCCATCCTACCAACATTATTCATTAAGTAACGAAAGAAATAATTTCTGAACAAGGTAACACCCATCTCCTGTATCACTACATTTGAACATCATGCACAGCATCCTTCAGACACTGAGAAACTTAGACAAAAAGCTGAGTGCCCTCAAATTCCTGAATTAAGGCAAAAGTTATTTTGAGGAAGAAAAAAAGTATGTTGCATTCATTGCCAAATTCAAGCAGCCTTGAAACAAAACCACCATCATAGTAACTACTCAGATTCCATCCTGTCAATATAATCCACTAACAAGTAAAATAACATTTTTCATTATAAAATACAAGTCCTTTATATGCTGCATCAGGTTCTTTTGAACTAGATGACCACCCATCTGGGCTTCGCCCTACACATCCCACAGGACATGTCTATTCTGCATGCCTTTCTTCCCACAGCATCCAAAGCAAATGTTCAGCCTGCCAGAACAAAGCACCATATATCAGGTCTGTAAGTTTTTGTCCTCGCTGCAAGAGTAAACACCTCCAGCGCTGCACAGGCCTGTGATCCAGGTAAGGCTTTTAAACAAAAGCTGCAATGAAAGACTGTAGTACCCTACTAATATCTCCAATGCTTCTCTAAGCAAAACTAACCCTGGTTAAGCCAAACCTGTAACTTCAGAGGGTATGAAAACAAAACCTACTCATTTCCTGGCTAGGAGAGGTTTGGAAAGGAAATGTCAGACAGACTGTGAGCAAATCCAGGGTTAGTTTGGGGTGATACAACAATTTCTTTACCTTCCAAAGAACTAATCCCATAAAAAAATATGAAGGTACAGAAGCAAACTCCGTATTTTGAAGATATTCAAATACACAGTGGCACAGCAGCCACTAAAAATCAGTCCCCACCTTCACTTATCAACAGATGCACTTCACAGAAGCCCCTGACAAACCAGGGGGATAGACGTTCACGTACAGAGAGCAACATTTGCTTTCTACGGCATTTTAAAAGAATTCAACAAGAGCTAACGCATAATTCTTTATTAAACAATCAAAGACAACAAAAGCAAGTTTCTGTTGTCCCATCGTATTATACTACTAATCCTCTTTGGATGGCAATCAAAAGACCCCAAAATGCCAAGCTGTAGAAGTGCATTTCCAAGCAGTGGTAGCCTCTGGCTCTTTGGCTAAGCCTTCAGTCGGTTGCTTTGGCAGACTAGAGTTATCCCAGCCTGTCAAATGGCAAATTCCCAGTGTGTTTACCAGGGCAACCTCAAACTTCTTTATTTTACTTAGGATCACAGAATCATTTAGGTTGGAAGAGACCTTTAAGACCATCAAGTCCAGCCATTAACCCAGCACTGCCCAGCCCAGCACTAATCCATGTCCCTGACAGGGATGGCAACTCCCCACTCCCTGGGCAGCCCCTTCCAATGCCTGACAGCCCTTTCTAGGAAAGAATTTCCCTAATATCCAACCTAAACCTCCCCTGGCACAACCTGAGGCCATTCCTTCTTGTCCCACCACTTGTCACTGGGGAGAAGAGACCAACCCCCCTCTCTGCCCCCTCCTGTCAGGGAGCTGTAGGGAGCGATAAGGTCTCCCCTGAGCCTCCTCTTCCCCAGGCTGAACCCCCCCAGCTCCCTCAGCCGCTCCTCACAGGAATTGTGCTCTAGACCCTCCCCAGCTCCGTTCCCTTCTCTGTACACGCTCCAGCCCCTCAGGGTCTTTCCTGCAGTGAGGGGCTCAAACTGACCCCAGGATTCGAGGTGCGGCCTCCCCAGTGCCCAGCACAGGGGGATGATCCCTGCCCTGGTCCTGCTGGCCACACTGCCCCTGATGCCAGCCAGGATGCCATTGGCCTTCTTAGCCCCTGGGCACACACCAGTTCCTATTCAGTCACTGTTGACCAACATCCCCAGGTCCATTTCTTAACATTAATAAGCTATACAAGTTAGTAATTTGATGTGTTGGCATCAAGGTTGCAAGATTGGGTCATGCCATCGCTAGAATGCACCTCAGTGCCTGGAAAAAGTGAAACAGCCTGACAAGCTTAGAGACACCCAGTTACTGCAGGGCATCTCATTTGAAACCATGGGCTGCCTAGAGATAATATAATTGAAGCAGAACTGGACAAGTGCCAAGAACAGGAAAAAGGACACACCTAGATATTTCTGTAATAATCAAATGGTATCACCAATAGCAAAGATAAATCATAATTGTGTACATTCCTTGCTGTTAGGAGGTAACTGTTAATCCCACCAGCCATCACCCAGTGAGCCACATTGCTTGGTATATCTACCACGGGATGTGGAAGCATGTTGTCATTCTTACCCTCCTGATGAATTAAGAAAAGGATTAACCCTCCCCCCTTGCCCATTATTTTTAGAGTGGAAATCATATGCCAGAAGATTCAATTAGAAGCACGGTGCAATGCACTACAAAGCAATGTTATACTTTGCTCAGCTGTTCCATGTTTTAACACGCAGTCACATGGACTAAAACTCATAATCAGGGAATCTGTTGCCAAACAATTAAAGAAACAAACATATTACAGAACCAAAGATGAAGAATGTTGTCTCTAAGAATTAAAGGATGCCTAAATTAATATTTAGTTGCTACTAGTTTAAGTCTCACGCAAAGGAGAAGTCATCATGCAGTTGTCTGGGTTTTCCAGATGCATCCATCACTTCAAAAAACAAACTCAAGATATAAGTCAACATTTTCAGATCTGCTCCTTAACACTGAAGGGCTTGCTGTAAGAGTGGGCATACACTTTGATAAGGTTATACTTTGAGGCACCGAGACATACAAAATTTAACTGCCTAAACTACCACCCAATGTATATGCATAGAGACATAGCACAGCTCAAGTGCAGTTACAGGGTTCAGTTGTGTATGTAAATATGGGTCAACTACTCCAATACAAGGACAAGAGATGAAATTTTTATCACAGGAGACTTGCATCAGGTTCAGAGGAACTGAAAATGTGCTAAAAATGAAAAAATGTAGCAGAAGAATGACTTTAATATTAGGTAACATTTCAAATTTTTATCACCTAAATCCACGAAATTCTTGATCTGCTCCTTCTTGAGTTCTCTGCAGAGCTGAAATCAGGACCAGCTAAATAAAAGATAATGCAACTAGGCATAACACAATAAAAGATATTACCTTCACAATGCATTATTGCTGCCAATTATAAGAATCACTTCAACTTAATTTCAAAGGCACAATCACCCTCAACTGTAACAGTCTCTTTTTTAAATTTCAAACAGTATTACATTAAGGCAATAACTCACCTTCCAGCTATAATATCAGTCTCCCTTATTGCAAAAATACATTTCATAAATACTTCTCATCGACAAGCCAAGCTAATTCAGGTTAATTTTATTGTATTTTGGTGCTATCTCACATTTGTGTGCAATTACCTTTATCATTTTATTGCCATGCCAGAAAGTAATCAGAACAATTATTTGAAAAAGGAGGTGTATAAATTCTAAATCACACTTGCTGGCATTTTTGATAAAATAGCAGCTTTATCTCAGAAAGTGGCAGGGACATCGGATAAATCATGCATCAGTCAAGTGTAGCTGACCCCCAAGTGCATTGCACAATATCAGGAGTGCTTCAAAAGAAACTTTCCTATATAATCCATCATTCCTTATAATACCAAAATAGCTATACCTGAAGAGTAGGGGCTAGAGAATAACAACAAAGTAAATCTAAGCAATATGAACAAAACCATTAATAGTGCTCCTTTTTAAGCTGAAGGAGAGTCAGCAATGTGAGCTGTGTTCAGGGAAAGAATTGCACTGAAATTTTTAAAGTGAGTAGAAGAACAGCTTTTAACAAATGAAGCAGCAAACTGTGTTAAGAATTCACTAAAAATACAAACACATCCTACAGGAAAATAAATACACACAGAAGACAGGTGTCAAAGACTCATATGAAAATACAAGATGATAGTCTTGGCATACACATTTGAATTTTCCCATCATTATCAATCACAGTTTGATTCAGGACAGCATGGACAAGGGTTTCACTGTATTAACAGAGCAAGGCATTACAGTTAGTACAAGAAGCTTGCTAAGTTTAAATGTAATAACCATAAGAAATCCAGAGAGGAACAGAATTGCTCTTGGAATTCAATTTCTCATGAAACAGAAAAATTGTCACAATGGCATAACACCACAAACCCAAAAAACTGCTAAATACAGACACTGTCTTGACAAGGTCACATGCATAACCACAGCCACCTTTCAGGCTCTTCCATGCAAACCCAACATACATCTTCAGTCACCACAGACAGCTGCGGAATCAGGGATCAAGTGGGAGACATACAGCAATTGTGGAAAATGCCCATGTCCGGCTGCTCTCAGAAACCATTTTTCAACAACCTCCTTAAAACATGTTCAGCACGTTACATCGGTGATAATTGATTTCTGCATAAACCATATGCCAGGCATATATTGTGTGTCACAGCAATGTGTGGTTGTGCTCAAAGTAAGACTGTAAACTAATCACACACTGTAAATATTGCTCATGAAACACGAGCTACATTACATACATATTTAATATGCATCCAGAACGGGGGGAAAAACAGCAGATAGAGGAGCCTGGGCTGTGTCTGCACAGCCCTCAGCAGATCCCTGCTCCCCACGGCAGATGGGCTGCAGGAGTTCACGTGTTGTACCTTAAACCCTGTGCCTTTCCACATATCAGAAGGGGAAAGCTCCCCTAACAGCTAGTGCTGCACCTTTCAGCTAGAAGTGAGAGTGGGAGAAATGAAAAGGTTAGATAATAAATTATTAGTTTCATGTCACTTGCCAGCTATATGACACCTAGCTCCGAATGAGAGGGAACCAGTGATTCCTTCTGCCATGCCCAGTTGTGCAGAAAAGAAACAAATGGTTCTCTGCCATTATTCCAGGTACCTGCTAAAATATTTGTAACTGGAAGATCCACAAATATAACTAAAGAGATGATTGCTTAATAGAAAAAAGTGAAGCAAGAATTAATTTTACCGAGTTCCTTTCTCAGCCATTTCCTTTTAAAAAATAAAAAGGATTTCCTATTTTGGAAAAGAGAAAAAAATCCTTCACACAGGGGTAGAAGACACAGAATATGTCAAAATACTACTTTTCTAAGCAACATTACATAAAGCAGATTAAAAACCACAAGAGATGCCATTATTAAGACACGTAACAGTGACAGAAGTTAGATTGTACTAAAATGTTACAAAAATAGTTATTCTGCAGAAAAAAAAATATTCTTATTTTCAAAATTCATTTTAATTATTTGAAGAATAAGGTTATTGATTAAAAGTGTGTCGATGCCTTTCAATATAGTAAATAGTTCTAAATTTCTTGCTAGAGTTTTCTTATTTTACTGCCCTACCCTTACTGAAGCATCACACCTCAAAATTATGCCTGTTTTACAATAAATGAGGTACTTATTAGGAAATTAGGGAGTGGAAGCAAACAGCTAACTTATACGCAAAAAAGTAGCATCGTCCTGCTAGTCGATGCTCTGTAGCAGACACGTGATGGGGAAAGGTCCACTGACGCCTGTTACCAACCATGACAGAGCTACAGAGATGTACAATGCAGCATCGATCTTGTTAACCGGATTCTTAATGCTGACTGCTGGACACAGGGGAAAACTGTTCCTGAGCTCCTCTGCAATGCTGAACTTTCAGTGTACACCTAGATGGAGGATGTTTTACTGGCAACTTACATTTGGACCAAGTCTTGATGCCATGGTAGATGGAAGAGCTCCACCTGCAAGGAAGAAATTCTGTGTTAGAGAGATTTAATTTGGATTCCACAGGAAGAACAGTGCACATCAATAACGTGATTTCCCTCACAGCCAACTCCACATCAGTTTTTAAAATTATCTAAGTTTCATTATACATAACCTCAAAACATAGGGTTTTTTCCCAACGAACCAGGAATTTAAAAATTCCTTAAGTCATCTACTGCTTGGTACGAGTCAAACAAAAATCAGCAGATAGCACCCTGGAAACTTCTTCCACAAGAAGCACTACACAGCTCTGATCTTTATCTTTTAAGGCGTTCTTATTCAATAGTATTAATTTAAAGAAACGCACAGGCAGTAATGCACTTCTGAGTTACTTGGAAAAATAAACAGTTTTTGTGATTTAAGAAATAACACATTTTAAGGCATGAAAGCAAGTGACTTTCAGTGTTTTGCAATCTGTACTTTTAAACTCAGAAAACAACCAAGAAAGTTACTTCAGCAGAAATATAACAGGTTCTTCTTTGCTCTCCCCTTTATTCCAAAATGTGATTCTCATTTCCTGGGCATTCAGTTTCCCCAGTTTTCAGTGCTAGTTAGCTAAAAATCACAATATCCTTGCAAAGATGTGCTATAAACATTACATTTCTGAAAGTCAGGGAGATGATCTGACAGAGCTCAGCCTCAGAGTCCTGACTCACAGCCAACCTCAATGGGAACTCTTCCACTTAAGCCAGGGAACTCACTACTCCACAGGAGAGGATAGCCACATCCGCTTCAGAAATGATAAATCTCTTCAGTGATTAGGAACATCTGAGGCTGTCCAAGTCCTCCCAAACACATCAAGCCTTGAAGTCCAAGGCAGTGACAGAACTTAGTGTCACTATTTACACAAACCAAATATTGCTATTTTCTTGTAAATAATCTTAATATTACATCTTAAGACTCTAAAATTAAGATCCTGAATATTTAGTGGTTTAAATATACTAACAATCATACCCTTGCAAGGTAGGTATTGCAAATATTCCATTTTTACATGCAAGTCAGGCAAATGAACAACCTAATATTACTTAAAATATCTGTGATAGAGCTAAAGGATGTAACTATTCCTACTGTCAGTTCAGAGCTTTGACTTTCAGGGTGCATAGCAACACTCAGCTTTTCCATGTTTTTCTGAAGGGTAAAGCCTCAAAAAGCAGATTTATCCAGTTCATTTCAAAACTGAGCCAAAGACCAAGGAGAAGTACAATGGGTAAATCCATGGAATTAAGGCAACATTACATGGATACACCCAGGAGTACATGTCTGTCCTCTACCTTTGCTACACTTCCCTAGGAGGCCATACAGCAGAGCATCTGTCCTAGTGGCAGGGGATGGTGTGCCAGGAGGGCAGCCCAGCATCCCCGTGTTATGGGGAAGGCAAGCCAGCAGCACGATTCCGCCCCATCCACTGCCAGGCACAGCAAGGATCCGCCACCACTAAGCGGCCAGCAACCCAAGGCAGGCTCAACTACCACCTCCTGCAGAGAAGGGAAACCCCAACTCTGATATACTTGCATCCTCTGCAACCTGGGCAGCATCAAAGTCTGTACACACATGCGAAGGTCTGGCACCTACCCGCTTTTCACTTACACCTCATGTTAAATAATGACCATTTAACAGTTAATTCTGACCCTCTCCCCATCTCCTACCAGCTGATCTGCTTTGGATTCTGGCAAGAGCCACTCACTCCCCACCTTCCCATTGGGAAACAGTGTTTGGAACACAGGGACTGTTGCTGGATGAAGTGCCAGAAAACAAGCACTCACCCTGACTGAAGGAGCCCAGCAGACCCCTCAGGGACACAACTGGTCAGGAAGCATCCCTTTCTGTAACAAGTTTGCTTTATATTTATTTGTACCACACTCCTTCTGTTTATGAAAGAAACCACGCCAAATGCCAAAATCAAGTTAAATTTCAAGTTCTTATTTTAAAATAAATAGCCTCTGATTTGTTGTGATGACAGCAGTTTAACCGTTAGCCAGGTTCCACATGATGCATTAATATTATCTACAAAAATGTGTCAGATTACATCAAAAATCAGATCCTTAAAGGCCATGAAAAATGCCAGCCCTACTTTGTTGGCCATCTAGAACAGAAGCCCTTGGGTTTGACACTCCTGTTTACCATCACAGGACTGCAGCCTGAAAAGTACATGTGATGGCAGCACTGTCGTAAGGACTCTAAGGTTCATAAAAACTATTTTCCTCAGTTCATCAACTTTTAAACTCTAAAGGAAGATTCTCCTTGAAAGACAAGTCCTCAGGATCCACAGAACACAATACTCTGGTTTTAGTACTAAAATTCAAACCCAGCAATTTTATCAAGTCACTATATGAATAAAATTCCATATGAAAACATTTAAAGTACATTAGATTTTTGGTCAAGATGAAAGACTGAAAAAAACTCCAGCAATCTATTCTAATTGGGTTCCCATGGTAACTGTACAATTGGGTTTTTCAGTATAACATCCCAAAGGCCCAATGCACACTTGTAAAATATACTTCAAACAGCCTGAATTGTTTTTACATTACAGCACTCCCAGGAAGATCAATTACTATACATCCCCACCCTAACTATTAGTGGCAGGAGATGTTAACACTATTGGCCATATTAACATAAGTCATGTAAAAACCACCACGTATCACCATCATTATATAAAACTAATTACACACTTCAGATTCATCAAACATGTCCTGAGTAATAAACCAATACTAGTCTTGTCACAAGATCATGTTTACTGAATGTTAGAAATCAACCCCAAATATATGCCAACCCATTTTGCTTCTCATATTGATTCCAAGGATAAACAGAATCAATCATTAATAATTACATTATAAGATGACCCATAGGGTTAATCATATTCTTAGAAACCATCACTGTGGAATCAAATATAGCTGCACAAAAATACAACGCAAAGCATTCAAATCCAGGTTG
The DNA here is from genome assembly GCA_027574665.1 of Rhynochetos jubatus. Lineage (NCBI taxonomy): Eukaryota > Metazoa > Chordata > Aves > Eurypygiformes > Rhynochetidae > Rhynochetos > Rhynochetos jubatus. The sequence continues at coordinate 40,732,881 of CM050655.1, read as the reverse complement.
TACGCACTACCAACAATATAAACCAAGGTGCATTCACTAACAAGCAACTCACATAGTTTGCAAATATAGTACTACTGTATTTAAGATAAACAACAAAACCAAACACAAGCATTTATTTAAAAAGTTTCTCTCAGATTAAGCATTTTGCCTTTTCGGGCCTCAATTTCTGAAAACACAACATTGACTGTAGACCCAGCTTGTCCTTCCAGACAAGCCTTCCATCCAACCGCCCAAGCCTCAAAGCTAAGAGATACAACCCATGCCCACTAAGTAGCATCCCAACAGACCAATTCACTTCTGTTTAAGGCCTTACCCAGCCTGGCCCCATCCCTGGGAGTGCCCAAGGCCAGGCTGGATGAGGCTGGGAGCACCCTGGGCTATGGAAGGTGTCCCTGCCCATGGCAGGGTGTGGGACTGTGGGGGGCTTTAAGGCCCCTTCCAACCCAAACTGGTCTGTGATACTATGATATTCCAGAGGAAATAAGAAAAAAAACATGGCCAGTTTGAACAAAGTCATTCATTTCTCAATCAACCAACTAGAAATCTTGGTATTGCATGGCCTAAGTCAGTGAAGAACTAGAGATATCACTGGTGTCAATAGGAACCTGTGCAAGTCATTTCCCTTCCAGCCACATTCTGCCTGATCATACTGAACTTCAGTGGAGCAAGATGCAGGGAGAATGGAGTAATGCAAATCGTTTCTCCAGGACACTGCTGACAGTCTACAAATGTACTGTCCACAGAGCCAGCCCCCTGCCCAAGCAACTTTGTGCATTTCCTGTGCTTTTAGATACCGTACAGTATCTGGTGGTTTTTATACAAAAAAAGATAATCTTAACAGGGCCTTCAATATACTTTAGGTGTTTATTAAAAAGTTAACTAATTGCCAGAGCTTCTGCATACTTGAATGTACTAACAACCAAAGATAATGTTATTGTTTGCATCGTACAGGCTGATCTGAAGCAGTCAGATAATTTAAATACTACTGAATGATGATTATGCAGCAGCAGCGTTTACAAGACAGCACTAATACTTGCTATCTGCTAATGCAGAGTTACCTGGAGGGAGTTGAATTTGCACTCTGAGCATGTAGATGGCATGATTCAGAAGAGAAAGCAAATCTGACTTCCATGGGCTGTGCTGCTCATATTACTTAAAATACTGATTTTGTTAATCTGATTATAATGTACTAAAAGTGGCATTTCAATAACAATTAAAACCTGAAAATGCACCCATCATGTAAGCCCAGAAGCCCATCTCTTCAGTATCCCATCTCCAACAGCTTGTAGCTACTGAGTACTATAAAAACAAAGCAAAGCATTTCTTGATTTTTATTGGTATACTATCATGCCCCCCCCAAAAGTGAAGTTTCCAGATGTAAAATACAGGTTAGTCTGCCCAAACCCAGCATTCCCAGCTGCCTATTCCAAGCCCCACAGCTCAGCTAGACACCAGGCAGTGAACATGCAGTGTTTCTCTGCACAAGTTCAGCTCCTGCCTCAAGAAAGGCAAGATGATGCTTTTCTGTCCCTTTACCAAGCTGCTCCAGCCCACAGGCCCTCGATCTGTAGTGCTATTTCACTGTTTCTCTTGGAAAGCAGAGGGGAAATCAGAACCTTTCTATCAAAGATCTTCCTCCTTGAGATTAGAGGTGTCTTGTTCAGACATTTATAATCACCCTCAGAACCTCCACCACATTGGGGAGAATTTCAGCTGCACATCCAAATCTCACATGTGACTTGAAAAGATACCTCCAATTAATTATACCACTTAATTTGGCATATTAAATCAAAACAGATAGCACAGTCCTGACAGACATCAGGTCAGGGTGCTTTGGCTCTGCTGATATAAAATAGTAAGTGAGGAAACAACTTGAAAAAGGATTAGCAAAACACATGAGAACAGCAATGTATTTCCAAAGAAAAACTACTCAGACTCCCTAAGACTCCAAAGCCACACAGGCTTTACTGACATACATTTGACTTTAAGTCAGACATCTGGCCCATACAAGAAGATCATCAGCTTTCCAACTGCATTCTGTAGTTCTAGAAAATACTTCCGTACGGGTTTGGTCATTCCTCCAGCTGCATGTTTAACCTACTGCTGGCCCAAACCTATGCTGGTGGTAACGCCGGCCTCACAGGATTCTTTGCATCAGGACAGTTTTGCCCACACATTCAGATCAATTAGAACTGCAGCTCTTGCAGCAGAGATTTGTAGAACAGCAGCCTTTCCAGCTATCAGCAGAGCTAAGAGTCTCAAGAACTGGGAGTCTGCACCAAACAGGCCTTTTGCCTTTTTATGGCATTAACAATTAAGTGCAAGTTGGCAAAACCAGCCAAGACATGCTGAAACCTGTCACTACCTGGAGTATTTCAGGCCTCCTGAAATTAAAACTTTGTCCTACATTGTCCCATTAGTTACCTCCTCTTCACCAGTCCAGCTATCTTACAAACACAGGGTAAACTAGAGAATTGCACAATCCGTCAATAAAGTAAGCGTATTTTGAACTACTGTCCATATGACTCAATTTGTCAGTAAAAACTGCCACCAGCGCTGTGCTTGCAGAAAAATGTCCATAAATGCATTATTGCAACTGGCAGATCGATGTCCATAATAAAAACAAATAGATTTAACAAGTGCTTGCTTTTACAAGTCATGCAATTGGTGGGATGTGTATTCAGCTTCGCCCGACAACTTCTGGGAAGGGGCAACACAGGCCCGGTTAGGCACTCGCTGACTTCACTGGTGTTACAAACAGGAAATTATTCTAACACAGGAAATCTTTAAAGGTGTTAGACTGAACACTAATGCTTTCAGGATGTATTCAAGAAGTTTCACACATTCAGAATTTAACATATTGTTCTGTGGAAGATGAAATGAGGAATGTTAACTATCACAAGGCTTTTTTGTGCCTTGCCCTCTTGGCAGAAAGTAAGTTTAATTTAGCTCTGTCACATCCCAGGCAGAACACCTCCCTAATCTGGAGGTTGATGTTAAACACCCCAACAAATCAGGACCTACAATTTGTCCCCACAAAGCTCTTACAGCACCAACACAGGCACGACCATCACTGCAAACCCACCTGCAGTCACCACAAGGATGTCACCCTTGGTATCAGAGGTGGAGGACAGAGCTCACAGGGAAGCAATGCACTGGTTAGAGCACAAGCAGGTACAGCAGCCAGCACACTGAGGTTTAATTCATAAACATCAGCTGCTCTTACTCCTCCAAAGCCCTAATTGCATGGGGAAAGAACACTGCTGCAAGAGCCATCCGTGTCTCCAACATGTTCTGCCTTGCATTTTTTGCATCACTCTTTCTTCTAACAGATTCCCCTGTCACTGAAGTCAGTTTAAACCAAATTTCTCTGGTGCAGCCTTTCCATCTTATCCACGCTGCCCATAACAAACTTAATACTATTTCTGCACAAGCCCTTAAATTAGCCATTCAAGAAAACCCCGATAACCTTCCCAAAGGGCATGAGCTTCTCCTTCAGGCTACTATCCCTTTAGTGATGCCATTAACTGATTCTCTACATACGTTAAGCATTAAACAGCGGTGACAAGTTAATTACAGAGTTATCAAGAGATAAAGTAGTCACGGTAACACAAGTTGCAGTATAACTACAACAGTTTCCTATAGAGCTTCTGTTCAGTTGCTGGTGTAATTGGTGTAATTAACTTGTCATGGATCAGAATGCAGATAGGAATTGCTAAAGCCACCTTGCAAGCTCACATGGCTACATCTTTTTTTCCTCTCCCCCCCACCCCAGGCGTGAGGCTTTTGGTAAAACTGTCCAGGTTTTGTACATTTCTGTCTGAAAACAAAGACAACAAAACTGTTCCCCTTGAAATCAAAGGCCAACATAACAAATATGCAACTTGGCAAATGTCATAAATGATGTTTTTAGACAGAAGTACCCTGCATTACAGGGTGGGGTTTTGCCCCAGAGGCAATAAGCTTTATAAACAGCACAGCAGTCAAACACACACATTAAGGAACATAAATGAAGCTAGAGGGGAAGGGGACATATCCAAGAGGGTAAAAGCCACAACCCAAAATTAACACCTGAAAAAATAACTTGGGTTTACAACTAGTTATTTGGTGTTATCTACGATTCTGTGCTGAGGTTGCAAGCACTAGTCTAAGAACCAGGTAATCCCATGCTTGCTAACCCTTTAGGTCTTGATACAAGAGGCAGATGCAAATGCACATCAGCTCTGCTCACTTCCCCCTAAAACCATACAGAAACCTTTCCAAAGATGGAGCTGCTAGAGAAGGCTCTCAGTTCACCAGACCTTTACCACCACAGGGCAGGGATGCACCGCAATGCAACAGGAGATCCCCTATTGTGGGTCTGCTTAAACTGCATTTCCATGCAAGCAAAGGAAGATGGAAGGCCACAGTTCAGGTTGGGAGAGCTCCTACACCACTGGTCTTGGTCCCCTGTGCATTAGGGAAACAGGCAGGGCTCAGAGGCCAAAACCTTCATCGGGTTTACAAGGGAACCCTGTCACCTAAGCAGATCCTCCAGAAGATAACCCTTGTCTTCTGTGCAGCGGGAGCACAAGTCTGGACACAGTTATGCCACGACAGCCATTGCTAAACCAAATGTTACAGCCCAGTTTATAAAGTGTGAAACATTCCTATGTGAAACACTGCAGAGACTGCACCCTGCCATTTAATAAGAGCTCTATTACACAAAAATATGATACAACTCAGTAACATTTATTTGTGAGTCAGAAGAAAAGCACTTTTTACATTTACTTTGCTTTAAAAATCGTGTGCAATTACAATACTGTACCTATTCTACAAACAGCTGCAGAGGCTGGGTTTGATATCAGTGGTAAAAGGACATTTTTATGTTAATATCAATTTGACATACAGCATATTTGTGCAGTTTCACACCAACCTGGTGTGACCACAAGCTGCTGCCATCTCTATGCCCCTTGTATTGCTCCATACATGGCCTAATGGAAACCAACATCCTTTTAGGAGTGCCTTGGCTCCCACAGCAGCCACAAAACCTCTGTCCTTGGGCAAGGCAAGGGTTTGGCAGAGCAGGCTGGGGCAGTGCCTGGGGCTGCTCACTGCCAGCTTGGGTTGAGCTTTGCAACCCACATTCCCCTGCAGGGATGACCACGGGCCCACCCGTGGGCCTAGTGCCTGTTCTGGCAGCGAAGGCCACAGAGCCCAAACGGGACTGTTTCCTCCCCCGGGGCCTGCTGGTGCCCGCGAACACGGACACCGGGGCGCAATGAAGCCCCCGACGCGCAGCAGGCGGTAAGACCTCAGCGCAGAGGCAAGCACCAAGGGGCTACGGCCGCTCACCCCTACCACAGCTGCTCACGGGGCCCGGCCCCAGGCCCAGCCGGGCGGCAGCTCCCGCCGGCCCCAGCCATTTCCTCCCCCCACCCCCACCGCCACGAGGCGGCCGCCACCGCCGGCCCCAGCGGGCCGCGCTGCGCTGCCCAGGCCAGGCCCGCGGAGGCCGCCTCGAGCCCGCCCGCCGGGCCCCAGAGCACCGCGGCTCCCGGGCCCGCCCGCGCACCTGCCCGCGAGGAGGAGGAGGGAGGGCAGCCGAGAGGCCGCGGCAGCGTCCCCGGCGCTTACTGCCGCAGCAAGCCCGGCGCCACGGAGGGGGCTGTTCCCGTCGGGCCGCGGCGGGGGAGGCGCCGCGCCGCCGGGGTGGAGCCGCTCGGGCGCCCCCGCGGCCCGGAAATCCGCGCCGAGCGGGCGAGGGAAGCGGCCTGAGCAGGCCCGGCCCCGCGGCCTCCCCCGAGCCAGCAGCACCCGGCTCGCAGCCCGCGCAAGCGGTACGTCCTGCCGGGCCTCCAGGCCCAGCCCTTGTGTGGGGCCTCCTACCTGTCTCTGCTGGGGCCGCTCCCGGCCGGGCTCTGAGGGGGAGTACCAGCCCCCTCGCCCTGTTGATATAGCCGGGGCGAAGGGGTGCGCGGCTCCCGGGCTCATGCAGCCCACCTGCGCCGGGCAGGTGCGCCGAGCAGGCCTCCTCCCGGGCCCAGAGTCAGTGCAGCTACTCCAGGTCACGCAGGTGGTCAGAAACATGGATTTCTGTAAAAGTCTGTCACAAAATAACGGTCTGTGGGCAGAAATGCAGGAGTCGTCAGGGCCCTGCATGGTGCCGAGCCCTTGTGGTGCTTGTGCACCTTAGTTCTTGCTTTAAGCACTGAAATGTGAATGGCTGCTGACCGAAATCCACCACGTCTAGAAGCAAAACGCAGGCCCTATGACTGAAACATGCCTTTTAAAATTACCTAGGCTTGTCCTTCGTTCTGCTTGCGCTTTGGGGCAGGATGGTGAAGGTCAACAAAGACTGGCAGCAGCGAGGAATCAGCCTTTTTCACTCATTTTCAAAGTTAAGGTAAGGATGGGGAAAGGGAATGAGACCAGAGTTTGCAGGGAGGGAAGCATTTGGCAAATACAATTTCTAAAAAAGGGGACATGGAGGAGATAAGAGGGAGTAAAAAGGCAGTGGAAAGTAGACTGTAGGGTGAGGTTTATTTGAGGTCATAAAAAAACAGGACAAAAAGTGCCAATAAAGTTTGCAACAAGAAACCACTAATTTTCAAGCCAGAGATTCTTTCACTGCCTGAAATCTGAGTTATATCAGCAAAAATTTTATTAGTCATATTGTATGACTCAAGCTATCACAAAGTGGAGAAATCCACAAGGGAAAGATCAGAACAATTTTTTGAAAGTCATTACAGAATTCTGGAAATCCTTTTTTTTCGTAGGGAATGAACACTGTAAATAAAATGGCATCGAGTTACTGCCTGTTAAATCTGATTCTAAAAAATGACAAAATCTGGTCCAAAACACAGAAGTTTGAAAGCACCTTTGCAATAGTTGCACTTGGTGCAAACCTACCAAAGGGCAGCCACTCACACTGGTGTGTAATAGCACCGGGACACTGCTGCTGGCTTGAGAAGCAGTAATTTTACCATGACACCTGGTTTTCCCTTTTGCTTTCGGGGCCGTTAACCTTGAGTCTTGCAAGGAAATGTAAGCAAGGAACGTTTGCCACCCTGTCTTACTTTATGTAGGCAAAGCATTGGCCAAAAGTTGCTGTTGAACTTAGATAGTAAAAATATCCAGAGCTTCCACACCACCCTGCTAATTGCAACCTGCAAACACACGGAGTTTGAACAAGAGAGGTGATCTGTGAATCTGTCTGATCTATGAAGGATGAATTGCAATTAATATAAAGGGTTTAAGAATGATGAATCAAATTCAGATCTCATGATATGAACAGCTTATCAAGGTAATTTCATTTATATCAGCAAAGAAATGATATTATGATAAAGGAAAAATATATGAAAAGGTATTCTATGTTTGTAATAAGTTAAAACCAGTCAAGGGCTTCTGGTTCATGTTTTCTATGGATTCAGAGTTCATCTCCCTGACTTAAAGCTTGTCATTAGCGGTTAGTGAAAAGATTATTCAAACTGTTGTGTCACTGTGTGATGCTGTATGCTGATGAGAGAAAATGAAGCTTTTCAGTAGTTGTAGTGAAGCCCAGATTAATGGTCAGGTAAAAGGTACTGCCACCGCATGCCCCATACAAGTGCAGTTGGTTATGTCGAGATGATCTCATCTCTAACTGAAAGGCCTCTTCACATCAGTAAGCTCTGGACTGGATGGGATACCCTAGAGGTAGTTATTATTGTAGAATATAAGCACCAAACATACAAAGTTATATCAATTATATAAATAAATAGTTAGAGATTTATGCAACCTTAAAAGAAATAGGAGTTTCTCAGGGACATCCATGAAGCAGGTGTAAGTAGATCTGAGCTACCTCTGCCTCTTCTCTGAGCTGTATAGATCTGAGCCACGATGGGAAGGTGTATATAGCTGCTGTATGCATGAAGGTATCTCTCTGCCATATGCTGCTCTCCGCCTCTGAACTGGGATTTGCTCAGGTGGGGCAAGTCAGATTCGGCTTGCACCTGCACTGTGAGTAGAGTGGCAAGAAAAGTGGGATGTTTGCTATAGTTGCAGTTGACTGAATTTAAGATTTATTAATCCCTCCCAAGTATTAGTGAATGTTAGTGTACCATTTTTAGCACTTTGGAAATTTCAGTCTGATATTTTATCTCTTAAACATGAAGATATTTTATTTTGAAAATATTAAAGATTTAGGGTAAACAGTGCTAAACTGCCTGAAAGTGGAAACTTACCCAAAGTATGTATTCATCTCTTCTGACTCCTCTCCCAAGATTATCTCCTTATCGCCTGAAGCAGGAAAATTGATTATCTTTAATATGATTTTAGTTTGCATTATAACAGGTTGGAACAGGGGAAGTAAAATATCCAGACTTTCTGAAAACCTAGCGTCTGTGGTTGTGGTGAATCCCCAGGTTCTCTGTTAGCAGTATAAAGGAGTGTTTCTCTGCTCTGGTTCTGGCTCTACTGCGTTGCACCTTAATTCAGTGTCGTATACTTCTGTCAGCAAATGAGGTAGAAGGGTACTCCTGATCGGTTTTCACTCTGCCCTCAGAATTATGAATGTTTTATTCAAATCTCTAATCCTTTTGCTGTCCAGATTTTCATCTTTGTTGCTTTATGTAACCGCCACTCTAATTTCAACAACTGAAATTTTAAATTTCCCCCTCATCTGTCCTTTAGTGACAGGAGCAAGACTGAGGAGACTGTTTCTGATGAGATGTATCACGGTGCAATGACATCAGTGTCACAGGACATATCTATATCGATATCTATCTCCACCTAAATATCTGTCTCCACCTAGCTATCTATGCCATCCATATCTGTATCTCTAGATCTGTATGTAGAGAGATCTAGATATAGGTACATATCTTTATATACAGGTACAGATCTCTCCCTATATCTATATCTCTATCTGTATTTTATACGCATAGATCTGTAGGTCTAGAGCTAATCTATAGGTCTATAGATATCACTCTATCTCCATACTGATTTCTGTATCTAGGTAGCTCTATATATCTAGATACAAATATAGACATGGATATAATCTCCCCTTTTTTGTGTGTTTAGGCCTGTTGGTACTACTGTAGATGGCATACCTTGTAGCCTTCTTTATTAAATCATCCTTGAGGGCCACTAGCTGTTAGTTTTCTTCCTTGGAGGTTCCAGTGCTCGGTTTAACCCATCCCGTCTAGTTCACCAACACTGAAGCTTATGGGGAATTTTTCGTAACGCTGATACTGTAAAGCGATACAGAATTCCTGCGATGTTTGTCAGGTTGTGTCCCTTGTCTTCTTTTTCATTCAAGACGTTTTCTTTCAGTTCTTTATTTGTCACTAAGTCTGTTATTATAAGACATTGCTTATTTAGTGCGATGTTTCCAGGTAGAGGATAGTGTTTTCTCGAGACTGAAACATCTGTCTCAGCAGAGTGCAAATGCCCTTCTCGTGACAGCATGTGAATTTGCTTCCGAGTAAACCAAAGCTCGGAGCAGTACATGGACTTTGGGGTCGCGGAATGTAGTGGGGTGGGGTGGAAAACTAGAGGAGGAGGTTTTCATTAAATGCCTCAAGATGTGAATTCACAAATATTTCAGGCTGGATTAAATTCCTTGTTAAGGACTAACCCCTGAAAGCATCTACTCTGCAACATCTGCTGTGGAGGAGAGACTCGGGCACTGGAGCCGTAACTACCCTCTTGCTAGCTCGAGAGAGAAACAGATGGAGTCTCGGGGAAGATGTAGTATTGAAAATCGCTGTGATTTGGACCTCACTTGTAGTTCTTTAATTTCCCCCCAGAGAAAATTGTCAGATTGGAGCGCAGGCATAATATATTTCTGCCTTTGTGTATGTGCCTTACTGAGTCAGAATCTGGCCTCGATCACTTCCTATGCTCCGGTGACCTCTCCACATGAACCTCCTCCGCTGCGAGTAAGCGCAGTAATGTAACCTTGTATGATTTCACTTGAACAAGTTAATAAGTCTTGCTTTTCACATCTATAATCACCAGGAAAAAAAAAAAAAAAAGGCTGAATGAAACCAGAAACTGTGATTTTGTTTGCCAAGACGCTTGCATTTTCTCAGCAGCAGGGATGTGTCCTGCAAGTTTAAATCTGGAAAGTTCATGTCAATACAGAGCTAGCGATTTGATCTGGGCACGGTATGTGCTTTAATTGGCCCTGAAGGGGAGTGTGTGCGCGCGTATATGAAAAGCACTCCGAATCTGGTTTCAAAATAGGTTTTTAATAATAGGAATAATCTCTTGTACCATACTTCTGTTTGCAGACATTATGGGAGTTTGTCCATGTATTTTCATTGGTGTGAAATGCTGAGAATGGTGCACCTGGGTCACTGGGAAGCGGAGAGCGTGTCTGGATGGCTATATGAGTGCAAGCGTTTCTGGGAACTTTAAAAGGAGTTGAATTTTGATGATGTGGGATATGATCTGTATGTAAGAAAAGATGTCTGAGGGGTAGTTCTGAAGAAGGGTCTTGTTTTGGGGCTTATTCTTCAGTCTGGGTGGGAGCAGACTGGAGATTTGAAGGCCTGTTTGTAGCAAAACCCTAAGAACTGCTGGTGATGGCACATCATTTCCAGTGGCAACTGAGACTAGTAATGAACACTGGTACTTCAGTAACAGGAGGGTCTCTTCCTCGCATAAAAATGTGAACAGTCTGAATCTCTGCAGTTAATCCACAATTCTTGACGTTCTCCATCTCCCGGATGGAGATCTGTAAGTTTTAAATTGCCATTGGCTTTGAAGTAGTTTGGAATCCCTGCTAATAAAACATTTTCTCTCCCCTCTCCCCCAAAACATTCTCCAAGCTTGTTTGATTCCACTTTCAAGTGTGGAAGCATTGACTCATCTCTGTTAAAAAACCAAAAAGTAAGCTAGGAGGCCGGATATATTGAGCAGGAATACAACTGGTTCCTGCGCTGGGAGAGGAAGGAAATTGGGTGGTTCGGCCTGTAGAATTACTGGTAACTTAAGAAAATGTATTTTAGTAGGCAAACCGTTTTCAGTGCGTATGAAGAAGCTTGGCATTGGGAGAAATATGATTTCCTGTAATCAAGGTGCTGGGAGTTGTTTGCCAGCCAGTAGTGCCTTTAGGGAAATCTAGTAGCAAACTGCGTAAATGAAAGGGATATTAGCAGAGATTGGCTTCGTTTTCTTTAGGGCAAAACCATAAAAAGTTATGGTGTTTCATATGCCCGACTTCAGTTGGTTTAGTTATCTCCTGGCTGCTCTATTCCAGAAGTTGTTGGAAAACGCTTTGACAACATTTGGTGAAGTTAACCAGTATAAATTTTGTCTGTTGTGCTACAGAGAAATTTGTGTGGTAAAAAGGCTTATAAATATTAAATAAGAGGAATTTTGGGTCAATAAGTCCACTGATAAATCTCCTGGTAAATTAAGAGTGCCTGGAGCCCTATATTTAGTGGAGTTTTTGCAGCTATTGCCAAATTCCAGCAAGGCTCGAGCATTTCCAATAATTATTACAGCAAAATTTACAGCATATATTTTTTCCTATTGACATATTAAGCATATGTGCAATAGAACACATCCTTCAAGTGATTGGGTTATTGTAGCCTGTTGAGAGATGTGCCCAGCTTTGTAATCATCGTAAATTATTTGAAAAATGTTCTTAATGATTCTTTTTTTCTGAATGAAGGTTCCCTCTTGCGTTCCTTCCTATTTTCCTTCCTATTCCACGGGCAGGTGAGGTTACCATCAGTTACCACCGCATTCACAGAACACACGGCATCGATTACTTTGGAGGGGCAGACTTGCTCCCAAATGAACCTGTGTGTTTACTGAGAGGCACTGGAGATTAAATCAAGTTAATTCCTTTTGATCTTCCTAGCCAGTCTGTGTGCGCATGTGCAGGGGCGCGCGCATGCGCGCGTGCGCTTTGCAGAATCACGTATTGTAGCCTTAGAAATGAATCCACTGGAAGTTGGTACTAACCTGCCTCTTGCATCAATGGAAATGGGTATTATGATTGCTGTGTTGAAACGTGCGCTCAAATGCATTGGGAGTTCGATACTATTTTTCAAACTGCCAAATAGATAATGTCAGAACATTTCTGAAATGGGATACTAACATCAAGATATACTGCACCAATCAACTAACATCAGGCGAAGTATAGCGTAAAACTGTGGATGGAGGAGACTACTACAGAATTTCCATTTTCATTCCCTATGTCAACAGCTTTGTAACTTACCTAGTAGATTGTTTTATGTTTTCCAGACATATTCTCAGTAGACCACAAACAGTACATTCAGCTCAGCCTTCAGAACCCAAAGAATTAGATATGCTGTAGTTTATGAAATGGATGTTTATGAAAGTATCCTTTGTTTGAATTGCTCAAAAACCCAACATGAATTCAAACTTTGACAGCGTAAGCAGAAAATAAGAGGGCCATAGTGATCTCCCAAATGTAGCCTTAACTATTGAGGTTCTCATATTGAAAATGCAATTTTCTGTCTAGATGTTTATGAATGTCTTCAAATTCCCTTTCATAATAGCCCCTTTTTGACAGGCCTTTTTCAACTCTGAAATATGAGAAGAAAGGTTGCTGCAGAATGTAGTATATACCATTATAGGAGGTACACCTCTGTCCCTCAAGCCAACAGTACTCTTTTGGAAGTCAATGATGATATATGCATGTGTAGGAGGTTGCAGAGCCCACGATCCATTGCAGAGAAGCAGGATTCTTTTACTGAATCAAAGTTCAGATGCTAAAATATGGTGTGACACTTCAGGGAGCCTGTCTATGTAAAATGTATGAATTCTGTGCGATTTTATAAACTGTGTGTATAACTCCAGCTCTCTGTAATCTTCAGAGTGCTAGCAAACCTCATCACGTAGCCACTGAAGAACAGTCGAAACTGATAATATTGAATTACTCTCTACAGGTAGAAATGTGTCTGCTTTGTTATGGAGAGTGTCTACATTAAAGGAATCCCGTTCCCCTGGATCACCTGTGTGTTACCATCGGTGCAGTAGAACTGGATGGCAGCAGTACAGTCACCACAACAGAAATGAATACACAGCAGAAAAGTAGGCACGAAGCTTGGACGAGTTCTACCTGCTGCCGCTCGCATTTTCACATTGTCCTTGTGATTTCATGAAGGTCTGATGGCAGGTGACTGTGTTCTTGGGCAGCTGCGAGAAAGCAAGGAGTCCCTTAACGAGATTAGAGAGTCAGCTTTGGAACTTCATTGCCAAGAGGAATGGTGACCCAGGAGCTCGAGCCTGGGGTCTGAACCTTGATATCCAGTGCTGATGAAACTACCCAGTCCCAACCAGCCAAGAGCAGCCAAGGCCCAAGCCTGAAATCCATACAGCCGCAAGGGAAAGCTCACAACTGTTGGGATATTCAGGGATCACATCGTGTGCGCTTGGCGGTTTAGCAGATGATGCTACGTTAGCCCATCTAAGGACTTGCCTCGTGGTTTGGCTGGTGGGGCTTGTGGTGGTGCATTTCTCCCCCCTCCAGCTCCTGGACCGCTCTACAGCCTAAGAAACTCCCGTCAAACCTTGGCCATTGTGCAGTGAGTTTGGAGGTTAAGCATCCTTTGACTGTACCAAGCACCCTTGCCTTGCTGAGGCAGGGAACGCCACTTACTGTACTGGGAATTTGGTTGACTGACCATGGTGTATACCAGGAATTCGACCACCTGGCCACGGTGGGGAATAAGAACATGACAACTAATCATTCCCTGACAACCCTGAAACACACCGAAGCACGGGCAAGTTGGTGCCATCAATTACTGACACTCTAGTAATTACAAACAAAAGTTGTGGCCAGTGTGGAAATTTACGGGCGTCTAAAGTCAATCCTCTCGCAACCCTATAACTAGCAGCTCCAAGTGGGGCCCTTTGAGCTCTCCTGGACCGCAGTGGCTGTGCCCAGCATCTCCCTCTGAGTGGGACATCTCTCAGAGCTCGTGAATTCTCAAGTTTGTGAAATCAGAGGACTGTCGACGGAATCTGGGCTGGAGCCTCCTTGAGGATCAACTCTTCCCGCACTGAGAGATGCAAAGGTGTCCGACGTTGATAGTTTCGCCGACCTGGAGAGGAAATTTTAACAGGTACCTTTATATATATCTATATCTCTGTGTGTGTGTGTATGCAATTTGATGATAATAACTTTGTTAAGTCTTTAATTAAGTTGTGCTGATTCATTGATCATGAAGTTATGCAATATAATTCTATGATTTATCTTAATAGTGTTAATGGACCTCAAGTTGCTGCTATTCTAAAGTTATACAAAACACAAACCCCAACACACTGTGATTCCTACACCTAATCCCTTAGACATAAGCCGCTGACCAAGCCTGGGACTAGGAGCGGATTCAGATGCCCCTAGACTTCTCTTTGAGGAGTTGAGAAAGCAAGGGGGTCTGCTCTGAACCTCATGACTCAATGGGAGGGACTCCCTTACCCTTTTTCCCTAATCCCTGCATAAATCACACCAGCCCAATTTTGACTCAATTTCCCTGACCCAATCCATGCCTACATCAGTCTGTCGCAGTGCTAATTTGATTTCACCCTGTATGCTTTGTCCGTGTTGAGTGATAGAGTGGACCTTGCTATCGAACCCTGTTCTTTGTAGGAGTGGTAGAAAGGATAATGGTCCTCATTTTCTTTGTTGTCTCGTGTCAGCGAATGTTGGCAAAATTACCTGTTTCAGGGACATACTGCTTGGAAGTTGTTGCAGAAATACTTGGTGTAAAGCTCTGATGCCATCCAGCATCAGTATGGTCTCCAGGAGAGCTGTTTGCCGCTGCAGCATTCTTGTCGGCGGTGCTTGTGAGACTCCATCCCTGTCTTTTCCCCTGTTCCCTCAATCACTCTTTATTGCCTTCTTTTTCTTTGTTTTCTATCTTTTTTGAGCATCTTTTTCTCCAATGTATTTTGGACAGGTCTCCATTTACTGTTCAGTCCTGCTCATAGTCGTCATGTTGAAAACGGAGCTAGAAAATAAGCAACTTCTTTGTCCAAGCACAGCCTTCGTTTTAGTGATAATAAATGTTCGGAGTGAAAGAAAAGAGACAAAGAATTGCTGTTTTGACAAGTCAGAGGCATGGTTAGTCATGTCCCAGTTAAGGATGTAAACGGCTGGGAGTAGGACAGGTTAGCAAAGGCAGACTGGTAGCTCCACACATACTTCTCTAAGGAAAGTGTGTTTAAAGGGTATTTCTCTGCGGGACTGGAGAGGCAAAGGGAAAGGCAGGAAGAAGTGCGGCTTCTTGCCAAGTAGCATGACCAAATGGAAGCACAAACTCTGCTCAACTGCCTTAATGTGCAACTTCAGTGCTAAACGGGACCACTGCCTTTACTTCTTGTGTCTTTGTGAGCATTTGTATACAAATATGATGTATACTGTGAGTTAAAGTAGAATTCAACAGTAATTGAAAGGGGTGTGCAAATGTTTATCTTCTTCTTCAAGTATCTGTAGAGCATGAATCGTCTTGTAACAGTGCCAGGGCATACCCGGCGTTCCTGCCCCTCACAGGGGTCTTGGCTTGGGTCTGGGCTCAGCTCCGCATTCCAACAGCAGCCTAAGTGTATAGTATATAAATTATATAAATAGATGTAGAAACATCTATAAATGGATAAAATTCACTTTGGCCTGTATCCATGCCTGTTCTCAGAAGGTGCTGGCATCTGGGATCAGAGCAGTGGAGCACGCTGGGTAACTGGGGCTGCGATGGAGCAGGGCTGGGTAGTCCCCTGGCCAGGGCGTGCTGGATCTGGCTGTGTTCCCATGCCTGCTGGGAGGTGACATCCTTCCAGAATGGTCCTGAGGTGGTACCTCGTGCTGAGGTGAGAGGCTGATCCCCGGGTCAGCAAATCCGTGTGTGAATACACAGCTGGGGTGGGGCTGCTGCCATATCTACGTGGATGTAGGCAAATCTATTCCATCTTCTGCTTTCGAAACTGGTTTAATAATACACATTAAAATGCCAGCTGACCTGCAAAGGGGAAAAAATGTTTGTGACATTAAGCACCTTAACATGAAATAATTCAAGATAACCTGCAGCAGATTTCAAACGTAAGTCCCTAGGTGGGGAAGGTAAAAATGCACACCCTGAAAAGGTCAGGCACCTGCTGAAACCTCCGTGTGCTCCCAGTCCTGACAAAAACGAGACGTAGGCAACTCCAGAGCAGGCTGGAGGAATAGGACGGAGGTGTGCTAGTCAAAAGACAGGTCACGTTTGCGTTGCTAATAATGCTGTAAGGTACCAGGAATAGGAAGGCGCCAGTGAACAGCAGCCCTGTCTCCTGTATTTGCAAATCCTGGTAAAAAAGTTCCTAATTTTTCTTCTGCTCTCAGCATGCCTCCTTCAGATCTGTCATTCCCTGTCTGTTTTTAGCTTTGACTGGCCCTTATCGAAGCGCTAGAGGAAAAGCAGTGTAGTTTAACCCGGTCGGATGGTTGAATAGTTTTACACTGATCTGGAACACGGTGCTGAGATCATTTTGGTTAGTATATTGTTTCAACACTGGACAAATACAAATGTTTCTCTCGAGTCTAAGGATATTTTTAATACTTCTTTTTAGATGTTGTTTTATTTTTCTTGAAACTCGAAATGCATTCTTCCCAGAATTTTTAAGCTTGTTCTTTTAATTTTTTTAAGGGTATCCTGTCAGTTTTTAAATACAGTCTTTTCATGTTGCCAATGAACTGCTTTGATCTGCAGATGAGAACCGTTGAGATGCAGCTTCCTCATTGCTGAAGTTTGCCAAAAGTTTCGAGTGTGTCTGTGATTGAGCCTGTCAGAACCCTAAAATCGGGAAAATAAAATTCCTGACAAGGCTTTCCAAAGCAATCTTTTCCTATTGTCTGTAAAGCAAGAAGCCCAGAACAAGATGTCTGTGGTTTACCAGCATAAAAGTGAATGAAGAAAACAGCAACACACTTTAACATGTCCTTTGTTTTATCTATATAGTAATAGCTGTGAAAAAAATTCTATTCCTATTTCTCTGTACCACATCTTCATGTGTCAAGGGAGCTGGCACAGGAGGAGCTCGCAGCACAAATGGATAGCTGGGGGCTACACAAATTGCCCCTGCAGTGGTCTTAAAAAAATTGTCCTGAAAAGGACACTATACAGTGACGCTGTAGGACCATAGAACAGTACAGGCTGGGTAGGTCTCCAGGCCCCTCCCCGCCCCAGGCAGGGCCAGCTCCAGGGTCAGACCCGGTTGCTCAGGGCTTTCCCCCAGTGGGTCTTGAAACCTCCCAGGATGGGGATGGCACAGCCTCCACGGGTATCTCGTCCCTTGGCTCTGCTGCCCTTCTGGGAAGATGTTTTTTGGAAAATCCAGTGCTTTGGGTGCTTCTCAGTGCCCAGGCTCAGGAAACACTTATAACCCTTGAGGGGAAATGGGCTGTTTAGGTCAATTCATGTCAAATTACACTGTGGTTGGTTGGAAGAGGTAGCCCAATGTTATTCTCAAAAATACTATAGTTCCTTCGGATTCCTTTTAGTTTAACTGCTGCTTGAATTCTACAGCATATTTCAGGGAATAAGTAAATAAAACACCGCTCATGCCATGGGATCAGCATACTAATTTACGGCCAGATCTGAAGCCTTTTCCCAAGGCAAAATACAATTAAAGCCAGGCAGAACTTGACCTGAGTGAGGACTTCAGCATTTGATCTGTGAATTTTACTTTTCTGCATTTTTATTATTTTTATACAGTAGTAAAAATATTTTTCCGGCTGGTGATTTTACATTGTGCTGGATATTGATTCCTTGTGGTAAAGGCCTAACCTCTTGAAACCTAATCTTATATAGCGTGTTATCTAAAGAACTTAATTCTTATTGGGATAACAAGTTTAAAAATATATATTTTTAAAGCAGATCCATGACATTTTTGTTAACCTGGTTCTAATGGTGATCTAGCAGTAACAGTAAAGGATGAAAAGCAAAGAACAGGCTGAGATCTAATCTGACCCAACTCATTGATTCACTCCCTGACCTTGGGTAAGCCTTTTGACCTGCCTGTGCCTCAGTCAACTCAGCTGGAAAATTGGGTAAAGAGCGGAGCCTGTTAGAAAACCATCTTCAATTTGAACAAAGATTTCCCGGAGACCCAAAAAAAGTGAGTGTAGTCATTTTGTACAGACATAATTGATTGCGGACTGCACAAGAATAACATCCTGAGCTGTGGGATACCATGGATGACATCTCATTCGTCGTGCGGTGGCTGGGTGGTCTCTGCGTTCACCGGAGCTCGGCCACTTTTCATGTGTCCAGAGCAGTATTTTCACTTTCACAGTGTTAGTCTGGCCGTAGCTGCCCTCAGTAGGAATGGGGCTCAAATATTGCACGAGTCTAAGAAGGTGCTGGGGAGTAATTACTATTCCCGTTCGGTTCAGAATCACTGAACTAAATTATTATCCCCCAGGTTTGTCACGACCTAAAGCGGCATCGCATGCTGCTGTATCAGTAAAACACAAAAAATGAAATCAGGTCTCTACCCAGAATTCACCTGATGCTTTCCAGTGTGCCCTTGCTCTCCCAGGCCAGGCCTCGTGCCATCAGTCTGTAACCGGTGGTGCCTGGCATTGCCAAGATGAAGGTTCAGGCTGCGATCCTAACGTTGAGCCTTCTGCCTATGCTGGAGGCAGGATGGGTTTGCTCCGCAGGGTGCAAGAGGTGTGCCTGCACCCGGGAGTGTGGGGTCGGCTTTGTTCGGATCCTCCCGTCCTCGACGGGAGCCGTTCATCCCGAGCCGCTGCTGCAGCAGCCCCGAGGTGCAATCGGGAGCCGTTGAAGTCACGCGGAGGCGAGCCAAGGGCATTTACACGGCATGTGGATAACCACGCGGAATTGGCAGCAGGCGATCGGCCGCGTGCACAAAGCTCCCTGCTCTCACGAATTTGGCACTGTTTGTCCTGGGCAAAGGCCAGCTTCTCTTGCTTGTGCCAGCATGTTTAAACTATCCTGGACTTACTAATCTATTCTCCATGACCCACGCTGGAAAAATGACCATTTCCTTTTCCCAATTCCCACATCTGCTATTTGTTTTCCTCTCTGCCTTCCCGAGATTTGGGAAGGAGTTCAGGAATGCGGAGCACTATTCAAACCTAAGACCTCAGATACTGAGTGGCATCTGTCTGACAAGGCTCGTAGGTAAATAGTGAAGGGGAAATGGGCATGTTTCTTCACTCACTCATGCATATTTCTAGACGTTTTCAAATTAAATGAAAATCTTGATTTTGTTCTGAGTTGTTAGCTAGCTGTATGGCAGGAGTAGGAGGGATGTCGTATTTCCAGTGGAAACTAGTAAATCCTGCTCTGCCGGTTAATTGGCTCTGTCATTATCCTTCCACGAAATTTTAACATGAATATTAGGTGCAAACACCTAAAAAAAGTCACTTCTGCTACTCCAAATGAAATTAACTACGTGGGAATGACATTTATGCTGGAATAAAATCATCACCGTGCCTCATGTAATATAATACATATATTTTGCATTAAGAAAAATCCCCAGCTCTGCTCGCTTTAAAAGCACGGGCACAGAAACCCAAAATGAAATTTCACGTGAAAATATTCAATTTTCTGACTGGAATATTTTGGGAGCATATGTTTCATTTAGAAGACCTGAATAACAAGGAAACCTGAAAAGCGATAAGGGCAAATGCAGCACAGGGGCAAAATGCAGTAAAAATTTGCAGAATGACACAAAATATTGCAGTCTCGAGAGGGGTTGGGTGACGTGCAGTGGGATGGCTGAACATTGACTTCCTTGGGATGCAAAGTTCACCCTTGGTTTTTCCCCTTTTACATTTTTTTTTTCCAAAGAAGACGGCTTGATAGACCTCCCTAAATGCGTTTTTCTGTGATCCTTTTTAATCTGAATGCAGTGATTTTAAAATTTTTAGGTATCCCATGTGCACAAAGATATATGTGCATCCTTGAAAAAAAGAACAATAAAAACAATCACATCGTGGGAGAGATAAACTTGTTAAGAAAGATTAAAGGGAGATTTAACCGACAGAGTTACTATCCACAAAGATGCTTATATGCCTTTTTTTTAACAACTCAGTGGAAGTTAGGTGTCAGAATAGAAACTGGAGGCTAAAAATGGCATCTGGGTCTACTGCAGTATATTCCTGTGGGCGTACAGGACTAAGCAGAAGTACAGGAATTACCCACAAATATTTGGTGGGGTTTATATCAAGAGTCTAAAGTAGATGCGTACTTATCGAATTAAGGGGAAAGGAATTTTAAAAAAGCTGATTAAACTCGCTACGATGCTCCTTTTTAGATTAATGGCCGAGAATGAGGAGCTGAATTTTTCTGACTTTTGATACGCGTGTTCCTACTAGTAATGAGAATTTGATGCTAGGAATTAGCTGAATAGCAATGAGAGTGAGCAGAGGCGCTGAGCTTCGCAGGCAGCATACGTAGGCACGCTCCGGCCAGGGCGGGGTGGGTTCTCCTGCCCTGTCTTCTCCTCTGAGGTGGCACGTTGACATGTGTGTCATCAGAGCTCCTCAAAGCATTCTGAAAACTTTTGGTTACTCATATATAATCTGCTTTTATCACTCGTGTTCCTTTTGCTTTTACTCCTGGCCAGATTTCCTTTCACCATCGAGTACCTTTGGTTAAGATTATTTTTCCCTAGATATATTAGGTTGCATTTTTCCAAGTCAAATGTCATTTGTCGCCGTTTCAGTAAGAGTCTGCACGTTCTGCTTTGAAATACCCTCTGATCGCCGAGGCGGTCAACTCTGGCTATCGTAGAAACAGAAGTCAGAGATGAAAAGCGCTATGAGGTCATCCAGCCCATCTCCCTGCCAATGCAAGCCTGCTCCGTGGACGGACCTGGCTCTCGCCGCGGTGACAGCCCTTGTCCGAAGGGAGCCGTGGTGGTATCTTTGGGCAGCTCTCTTTGGATCCGAGCTCAGTATTTGCTCTCGCAGGCAGATAAGGTTTTCTTTCATGTCCATGTGCCGTCAGCAGAGGAAAACCCAACGTGCTGGTGGAACGACTCCACCATTGTTACCGGACGACCCTGCACAGTTTCAAAAGATATTGCGTGTCTGCGCATCAAAGAACTGCCACAGCGACAGCAGAGTCGTGGCTCGTGCCCTCGGTGTAGAGTCCTTGGGCTGTCCGTTGGCCGCGGGGCACCCTCTGAATACAAAAGCGTTTGAAACGTAGAATGTATTTTCGGCATAACGCTTGAATATGGAACCATTTTGTGCAAAACGAAAGGCAGAAATATAGTCGTAAAAATCAAAAATCCCTACTTTTGGTAGGAAATTAATACAAATAGTCAAACTAAGGGGATAATCCTTTCCTCACTGAAGTGTGTGGCAAAGGTCCCTTTGATTTCAGTAGGCATGAATTACAGGCGAAGAGAAAAACTGGGTTATTTGTAATTGTAATTGACTTAGTTTGCAGTGACAAAGTTGCTGCGTGGAGGGAAGGTGTGCATCCTAATTGTCTTCAATTTCTTGCTGTCACTAGATTTAACTGTGACTACCCGTCGGTCTGTAATATTTTTTTTTCCCCTGCTGGGACACTTTGCTATGCATGTTAACAGCACTACAATTGCAGTAGGGACAATCCTGGCTGATGTTCAATTAGATTAAAACCAGTGATTTTTTTAATGCCTTTGTTGTTCTTTTTTGACATGTGGGTGGGTTTTTGTTTCTTTAAAAATATGGCACGAGATTCATCACAGTGAGAGTATCCCTTTATAAGCCGGAACAAAGAGGATGTAGAGAAAGCAGGTAAGTCTTTTAGTGTAACTACAAAAAACGCAAAAAAAAGGAGAAAAAACCCCCAATTAAAATCCTTTAGTCTCCTTTCTGTGTTTAGGTGAAACCTTCAGACTAGCTGTCTTTCAGCTTACCAACTGATTTAGGAGAGAATGGTAGCGTACAAACATTTTTCGTTAGAGTTAGAGAAGTAATTAATTGATCATATGTTGTTTCTTTAGCAATTATGTGATTTTCTCCCATTAATCTGTTCAAAATTTGTGTGTCTGTATAAACATGAAACAGCTTTGCTGTTTTCAAACGTAGATGAATGAGATCCTTCTCTCCTTCTCTGCTCAGCCTTGGGGACCTGCGGCTGGTTTTGGCCAAGGCTTTCCGGGAGTGTTTGCCATTTCAGGGATGCCGGGTAACTCTGCAGACAGGAGACTTTTCCATAATTAAAATCTGTGCAAAATAAAGGGAGATCTTCATCACACTCTTCGTATTCATATAAAATCTGTTGCCATGGGAGCTAGCATTGAATAGCAAGGTAGGCAAAATCAGTAATGTTACGTTACGTTTGCCCTGTGGCCACTGGAGGGTCCCTTAAAATAAAGTCACCTTTTATCTTTGCTTTCTGAATAAACATAAAACTAGATTTTTAGTGCAAAATCCTGATTTCAAGGTTATTGATGCCAGACTAAATTAATACAGTCTGTGCGATAGCATACAAAATCCCCAGCAAAGCCGGGGATACTCCTGTCTTTTGAAAGCTTGACATTTGTTTTTCATCATGAACTTAAAGGTCACCAGCTACAGATGAATCAGGATACCTGCTTGAGTTTACATTTACATGCATTTTATTTTATTCCCATGTGCACTTTTTATGAGATCCATCACTGGAATAAAACTGTAGCTCTCTCTTATTATCCAGGTTTGATAATCTAGAAGAGTTATCAACCTGCTGCCTTTACCAACAGACGAGTCGTCTGTGGCGCGTCGCGGTGCCACTGCAATTCAGTGAGGTGTGGTTCCAGACACGGCTGTGTTCTTTACTGCTTGACCCGAGCATCACCACTGATTTCAGCTGTAAATATAATATTAAGAAGTGGCTCTCTGTTCCTAATCTCTAATTCCCCGCGTTTTGTCACCCTGCTCGCTGCCCGAAATGATGGCAATGTTGCACCGTCGAAGTTAGGGAAACATAGTTTGCGTGTATTGATGCTTGTTTTATTTCTACAGATGAAGATGCAATTAATCAAAACGCACGTTTCGGTTCTTCCAGGGAAGTACCTCATTCAGACTTACAATGAATGTGTCCCGTGTCTTCTGCATATGAATTTTTGTTTTTGCTCAGACTAGCAAGTGACCTGTATTGCTGCACAGATTTTTTGAAACCAAATAACATTTTATATTTTTACCAAAATACCTGTGGAGCTGACAGAGCATGATGCATTCATTTTCCTTGATTTTGTAGTGAGGGAAAAGGCTAGCATGAATAATTCAAAAATAATGCTGAGACTGTTAAGATTTAGTACTGGAGAGGTCATCACAGTTGGGAGAATGAGCTAGGAGACTATTACTATTCCACGATCTTTGAATCTCAAGGTGACATCATTATTATTTCTCTATATCTATAATGTGGTGCTGCAACCAACTTATTGCAGTGTTCCTCATGTAGGGTAGAAAGATCAATTACATACAGACCTCAAAATGTGAACTATAAGCATAGTGTCCAATAAAACTGTCATTAACAGTCACCACAATTTTAACTGTATGCTTCCAGGTCAAGCTGTTTTAAAAATGATAACTGACATTGAAAGGTTGAATAAAGAGCACCCATTCTGAAGGGAACAATTCTTTACCCAAATAAGTTTTCATTAATAAATTCACTAATTCCGTTCTTCCGCTTACAGAAGCATTCAGCATTTGTCTCATTGCTTCTGGTAGGCACATTCACAGGCGACCCTGTTAAAAAAATAAATTCTAAGTTTTCCACATGATCAGCATCACCAGGAGCATCGGCGAATGCAGATAAGGCATCGCTGTGCAATTTGGCTCAATTTATTCCTGTCTTCGATGAGAAACTGAAAGATATAACCCAATGGAAGTTACACTACGGTAGCACTTACTGCATTACTTTAACTGTTGCCTCACCTCTCCATGTGCCGTTAACTCACCAGCGTGCCCGTGGAAGCGTGCATTCCCCAAAATAAACAAGTCACGAGGTAGTCAGAAGTAATGTATGCCAGGAAACAGCCGTTAGGACTTCAGAGGCGTCTCTCCATTGGGTGAGCGCTGCCTTGTGTGTTTAATTAAACATCCATTTCCCTTGGAGAATATTCCCCAAGACTGTAACTCTTCCAATAAACACTTTTCCTACTTGTTTTGTTTTCTTTTTTTGTAATTTTCACATGAGTTTGAAAGATAAATAAGGCAGCTTTCATAAGGAAATTACAGAGAAAAAAGGGTTGGTGAGCCACCTGTTCTGAACACCAGGATGTTTTGATGTAGCTGCTCTCAAACGTTTCTAAAAAATATGCTGCAACTCTTTGAGACAATGATTTCGTTGTCTTATTTTAAGGACAAGCTACTCTCCTCATCTCTTACTTCTTTCCCACTTTTCTTAGGGGATTCAGGCTTGCCTCGTCCCAGCCACGGGCTCCTGGACACCCTGCCCTTTGCACCACCTGCCCGTCTTTCTTGAGGTGACGGTTTCTTCCCTCTCGGCTACTTTCTCCGGCAGCCTGAGCACTGTGATCCGTGACCAGGCACACACATAAGGTCTTACTGCTGCCAGGGTGGTTCCAGCAGCCGCTCCGCAGTGGTACTCCCAGAACATCTGGACCGATGGTTCTTGGAGAGCCAATGACTCCTTCATGTTTAGGGTCTAAATGGGCTTGTCAGTGATTTTATTTTTCTAAATTCTGACTTGCATTCTCTGCTTCTCTGAATTAGACACGTTCACAGTCAGATATGAACACATCAGTGTGACTAAGTAAGCGTATTCAAGGAGCGAATAGACAAAAGTATGTAGAAAAAGAAAATCCTTTGTTATTTTGCTTGCAAGGCTTTCGGGTGCGTGTAGCTGCAGGGAAAGGGCACTGTGGCAGGACCATGGACTCCAGCCCTGCTGAACCAAAAGATTAAGAGGAGATTGGTCAGAGGAATCAGAATTGTATAGGCCAGTAGAGATGTGATCCTGCAGCAGGAAAAATAAACCAACTGTGAAACAATGTCTCTCTAATGACTACAGGAAAATTAAAAAGAGAGTAACTCAGTGGCTTCCTAGGTATAGCCTTTTTCCTGTTCAACCAAACATTTATTTTAATCTTTAGCATTTGGAGGAAAGCCACATGACTCAAGCTCCAGTTGGCCCTCATTATGCAACCTTAACTGCCCTACTGTTTTTGTCGGCCTATTGCACATAATGATGTTCACCCTCAGCAGCGAGCGTGGTCCAGGGGCGGCGGTGATTAACCAAGTGGGTCAGCGCCGCTTGGCCTAACGCGCTACCCTGACATTCAGTTTGGGAGAGTCGGAAGATGTGAGTATCATCACTACCAGTGCCAGCCTTCTTGTTGGGTACCTAACAATTGAAGGAAGAATTGTAGATCAGAGAAAGAAACAGATTTTATGGCAAAAGTATTGAGAACCCTGGAGATTTATGCTTACTTCTGTCTTTATCACAGACTTTATTTCTGGGGGGCACACCACCATGCCAGCTACACTTCCTGTTTGATTTATGTTCAGGTAGGGTTGTGATGGAGCTACAAAATTAGTTATACAATCCCAATAGCCAGCAGCGGTGAAGACAGGGAGGACGGTCTGAGAGCTGAACACAGTATGGGGAGTCTGCAGGTCAGGGGTCACTTCAAACGGTTTATCTGCTCTAAGCTTCTAAAGTTAATATTGCTCTAATTTGTGTTATAAGGAGTCTGGGAATATTTTTGCTGCCAGTTCTGCCTGTTAGATGACCTGAGGATTTCATTTGGAGTGTACGTGCACTGTGCAGAGTGCTGAATTTTGCTTGGAAAGGCAACCTGGCTGTAGGTGATCTTGCTTGAAGTTTAGAAAGCATAATACTAATTTAATAATCATGAAACACTATTGACAAAACCAGTGGTTTTGCAGAACCAAGTAGGGAGGAAGTCATCTTTGTGCCAAAGAGCTTGGATTTCATAACGTGTTTTGGAATAACACCGCAGCCCTTGCAGGAGAGGAAAAGCAATGGTGCCTTAGCCCCCAACGCCCAACCCCGCACCAAAGAAAGCACTTTGAATGGATTCTTTGTACGTCACTGTCCAAACTAGAAACTCCATCAGTTAAAAATGGATTTTGTAAAAAGTGTTGAAAAACTGCAATAATGAGAAAAAATCCTTCAGCATATTCCAGGGACCTTTCACATGTTCTGTGGGCAGTGCCCAGCGAAGGATGTGACCCTGTTATTCAACTAGGAGGGAAGAAAAAGGTGGCAAAAAAAACCCCTAAAGAGAGTAATTAAACCTGTTTATCATTAAATAAAATGTACAAACTTCTTCATAAAGCAGGAATGCAAAGTATACCGTTCAAGGAAATGCAAAGGTAACTGCAACTATTTCATTTCATGCGAGGTTTATGTTAGCTCTCCTATTAAATTTAATGGGTTGCCTCATGAGAAGCGGCTCATTAATATGAATATGAAGAGCATGTTTCAACCTGCAAACTAAATAACGCAAAGATGTGTGATGTTTATTTTCCTTTGGTAGATCTTTGCTTTTTAAAAATATGAACTAACACGGTAGATATAGATGGAGTCGGGATAAAACACTGAAGTGGGAATTGGGAGGCTGCGTTTCTCATTCTGCTCAGTGTCGTATGCTTCTGATGTGAACCTGAGCAAATCAATTAACTGCTGTTTACTTTGGTTAGTGAATCAGGTTAAATCAACGAACAGTGTAATACTTTACTTATTGTGAGGCTAAATAATTATAATTAATTATGCTGGTTTAGATTACCATCACGGACTGCCTGGAATGATGGGCAATGCTGGAGTGGTGAGCCAGGGTTTGGATTCAAACGCCTCAGCCCACTGGTGTGGTTGTATTGCTTCTGACTCCAGAGTGAACTCAGCCATTGCAATTGGTTTTGCGATGTGGCTGCCCGCAGAGGGGAGACAAAGGAACCTTTTTGTCCTTTGTTCCCTTGGAGGTGACGGACCAAAGAGGCTTTCCCACGGGTGAAGCATCCATGGGGCTTAGGTTGCTGCTTGCTGTATTGCCAGTAAGTTTGCTGCATGAAAAAAGAAAAAAAAGAAGCTAAAAGAGCAAAACCCCTTAAAAATGAAATTGAAAAATTAGACAGCAAACAGTCAGGAAGGACCACATTTATGGCCCTCAAAGGAACATTAACTTGCCCGCATTTATCAAATTAGGGTTAATTTTCCAGAAGACAAAGCCCTTTTTGTGGTTTCACTCTCTGGCAACAAAACTCACACTCACCTTGTGAATTGCAGAGATTGAAGGGCTGGTGCCTCCAGTAACTTGACTTTTGTTTGTTTATTTGTCACTTACCCAGCAGTAAAATTTCCTTATGATCATTTTAGGTTTGTAAGTAGGTATAAGGATTGTCTTAAAACCTTTTCATGAAATGTATACTTGCGGGTTTTGGAAGCACGGGAAGTTTCCCATACTACAGCTAAAACAAATATTAGAACTGAAAACTGCCAGGAAGTCTGGCCTTGATCCTGCAGTGGAAAATGACCAATTATATAGCTGCAGTCCTGTAAGGCATCACTTAAATCTGTAGCCCGGGCAGATTCCTCCTACACGAGCCCTCCACGGTGAGTGTTCACCCACAAGCCGTCCCTCTCCTTGGCTGGGGGAGCTCAGCTGCTGGTGCCACACGTGCACAGCTCTCCGATGCCGTTGAGCTCTGCCCATGTCTTGGAGAACATGTAGAGGCAACCTGCTGAAAAAAAAAAAACAACCCCCCAAAAATGTCAACATTCCCATTTTATTGTAATTACAAAAAGTCAAAGGAAAATATAGATTTGTGTAAACCTCTCATTGAAACAACACTTTCTGATCTTTCCTTCTGGGATTAGTTGTAGTTTCTGGGTTGTTTTTTGCTGGCCATTTTATGATCTGGGTCTGCTCTTGTGGGTCGTCTCAAGTAGGCACTGCACTCAACACTGGGAATCCCAGAAAATCGATTGGACTGATTGCCAGCCAAGAATTTGAGCTTTTCCTGTCTCTTTTGTACTGTGAGGGACCTGCCATCCTAGTGGGAGCCGCAGAGGTCTTCGATGAATTCATTCTCACCCCTCCGTCAAGCCCAGCATGGAGCTGTGCTGCCCGGGAGGAGCTCCTGACACAAACCGTGACCCACCACCGCACGTCAGCTGCGGTTCCTTGGGCGATGCTGGTTTCCATGGGGAGGGAAGGCTGCTGTACTGGTTTAACACCAGAGGCAATAAATCCGGCAAAGAGGCAGCAGCCATCATCACACCTATTTTATTGCCTTCCCTGTGCTTCCCAATGGATGGAAGCATCTGGGGGTAGAGTAACTGGGGTGCTCTCCTTGCCATGTTGGGAGCATGGTGTCCACAGCTGGAAAAGTCTTGCCTTGTTGTCTGGGAGCATTGGGATAGATCTCAATAAAGGCCAATATGAAACATTTCATAATAATAACAATCAAGTTCATTACAAGGTCTGAGCCCATAAAACTAAAATAATAATAATTAAAAGCTTTGGAGGGAGCTCATAAAAATTACTTAGAAAGACTTAGAAAGACCTGCACTCTGATCCTTAAATTGTGCAAGGAAAAAAGTGTTGAGCATTCTACTTTGTTGTTGTTGTTGTTGTTGTTGTTGTTGTTGTTGTTACATTTTTGTTCCATTGCGCATACTCAGGAGACCCCTTTATTTCAAATTTAAAATAGTCTATGAAAATCTGTATTGACGTAATAGCTTATTAGGCTACAAGCAAAATATTCCCAGAACTAATTTTTAATTAATATAGTTCACTGAAAACTTATAAAAGATTCATATATAATATGATAAAAGAAATAAACATCCTCAATACCATGTCAAGTTTCTTTTCTTTGTAAAACATTGTTTTTTCCCCTCTGCTACCAGCACAAGAAAACCTGCTCTCACGGAAGTGACTTCCACTTGTCTTTGGCAGCTCTGTCAGATGTGATATTTTCTGATATATGAAATGGGACTTATGCCTTCAGAGTCAAATTCCGTCACCTTTTCTCACTTTGGGTACTGCCTTCCATCACCTTTTCTCACTTTGCGAACTGCTCCGTATTAGCAATCCAAACTTCTCTTGGATGTTTCTACTGTCCCAGCTCCAGAGCTGATGGAGGCCACTGGAAATCATCTCACTGACCTGTGTGAGTCTTATGTCAGTCATAAGGTAATAAAAGTGGCCAAAATTCAGTAGAATTCATTGTCTCCCTGCAATCACACCAAAGTGAGGTACCGAGCCCAGGCTCGGTGCAGTAAGTCCCCTCTGTAGGCAGCAAGGAGGTGTTGGCATCTCTGGAGATGTCTTCTGGCCATGTCTGGAAAAGGAAGGTGCATGTCAGGATTGCTGAGCAGGAAAGCCTAGCCAAAAGTGCTTTAAACTTGGTGCCCTCTTGGGGGACGATGAGTTGGTCCCACCTGCAGGGTCTGACCCTGCTGATCTTTACAAGCAGGGCTCTTCTCAGAAGGCACAGGGTCCTCCAAGAAATGTGAAGGTCTGTCGTGAGTCTTTCCAGCAGGGATGGCCTTCTGTGACCTGCTTGGCACAAAATACTTGAATTTTGCCCTAAGAGAAGCAGCTTTTCAGTGGACAGTATGAGATACTGAATGTTGTGCTGCTCTGAGATGCCCTTTCCTCACTCTCTTCCCTCCCCCAAAGACTCCTCCAGACATAAATCATGTGTTTCATTTTGTGTTCTCTTTATTTTAGTTTGGGCATGATTCCCATTTGCATCGGTGGTTTCCACTGCAGAAATTAATGCAAAACTTAATCTAGGAAAGCTAAATATTAAAATCTGGGGGCTTTTGGTCCTTGATCAGGAGGGATGTGGCCACCTGGGTGTGACTGACCATAGCTGAGGCATTCGGTAATAAGGTGAAGACTTTATGACTTCATCCTTCCTCGTTTTGGCAAGGACAGAAGAGGTATGAACCGGGAAGGCTGACAACCTGAATTCACATTTCCTGCCCTGTATTTCCTGGTAGCTGCTGTACTCTTTGCAACAGCCCCAAACAAAGGCTGTGTCACGTCTCTCCTAAAGTGATGACGGTGAAACACGCTTCTTTTTCTGCAGCGATAATCCAGCTTTGTTGCCATTGCTCAAAACTGAGACGTTCACTTTCCTGCCGAAGCTGTACTTCTGAACTTCAGCCACATGAGCAGCACTGGACCGAGCAATGCACTCAGAGGTCAGAAGGAGGTTTGGAGGCTGTGCAGCCGCTACCTGCACAGAGGGGCCAAAGCTGGTGGGCAGCGGAAGGAAAAAAGGCAAGGGGCTTACGTTGTTGTAACTGTAGAAAAGGTAAGAAGACTGAATTACAGCGGGCAGGGCAGCCCCAAAAGTGGGCTGAGAGGTTGCCTCTTCATCCATGGAGACATCCCTATGTGCCAGAGTAGCTTCCCGTATGAGTTGGAGAAGTGCTGCTGTGCCATTGCTGAAATCACTGAAATCTGCGTCAGAAAAACTACCGGTATTTCACTGGAGAAGATCTGATTGATTCAAAACTCCCTGGTGAACACATGGGTGCTTATAACATACATCTACCTAGGTACCAGTGCCCAGTTCCTACCTCCACAGCACGCCCGCTAGAGAAGTAAAGCGATAGTGTTGGCCATCTCTTGGAAGATCTTTCCTAATTAATCCAATTGAGTATCTTAGTTTAGGTCAGGATAACACTATGTATTTAATAGGATTTAGCCCTGTGAATTCTTGGTATCTGTAGCTCCGATGCAGCTTTAATACACTCAGCATTTTTCAGGATTAGGTCTTAAGGGCTTGATCCCAAAACATTTAAAATCAATAGGTGTTTTCCTTTGACTTCACTGAGATTTGGTTCAGCCTCTAAATATCAGTCAATACTTTCTGATCTCAGTACAAAAATATATTTTTAAACTCTTAGTGCTTACTTTGCTTACTTCTTGTAGTCTGTGTAGATTTGAATAGGAAATTATTAACCAAAACAATAATGATATTATTAGTTGAAGTTTCAGCTTTTAAATTCAATAAAAAGTACCATTGGGTATTCCTTAATGTTATAGAAGAAGAATGATTAATTTAAGGTTCAGGTGCAAGACAAGGTCAGGAAAGAATTGTTACTGTATACAGTGAGCATTTCAAGATGAATTTGTAGTTTGAAGTATCATTTTATGATGCATTTTCTGTTTTGTTATCAAGGGAAGTATGATGGGTGACATACGAGTGATCACAGTGTTTTGGTGCAATGTTCTGTGATGGGCTTTTCATAAAAATTAGCTGACAATGTCATGAGTATACAAGTAAATTTATAGCTTTCATACTGGACTGCCATTCCCAGAGCTATTTCCAATCACTTGGGCTTTTTATTAAGTTTATTGTTCTTTTATTGTTCAGTGGAGTGTAAGCAGCGAGATTACAAATAAATGTAAGTTGCAGTGGGTATGAAGTCAAGCTTGCAGAATTAGGGAAGACGCAAGCGGAGCAGAGCAGAAATTAATTTGAATCATTGGTGAGATGAGAGACCACGTCCTGACACTTCTTGTCAGACGCGCAGACCGCACGCGGCGTCGCAGCCTGACGTACCCCTCCTGCCACACTCACGCCGAACAGCCTGAAAACAAAGTGTCACTTGTGCTTCCAGTGCACTGACTGCAGTTTTTTCCTTTCCTGCTTATTTTTGCTGCCTGGTTCGCTCCGCGCTATCTTCTTACTCCTGCACTTGCTTGCAGCGTAGCAGGACCAACAAGTGAAGGGCGATGACGTTTCTCAGTATCATTCTCATAATATCTCCAGCACGAAACCTTCAGCATTTATTTCCCTCTACTTTTTCTCCCCTCCAAGAGTGAATACTTTGTCATTTTGGTTAATATCCTGACCAGCAGAGCAGAAAATCAGACTCATAGCTTTTAATGACACATTTTCAACTGCAAGTTAGTAAAAAAAAAATCATTTTTATGTGGTTCTTCAATACTTATACAGACTTCTAGAAATATAATTAAAATTTGTGTTCCTTCTTTGTTATTACTGCTGTGGACTCCACTTAAACTGGACGCTATTTGTCTGGGCAATCAGACAATAGCTGGAATCCAAAAGCAAATCGATTTGCTGTGTGGCTTGTGCTATTACTTAAGTTATAAATAAAATGATTTTTCCCAGATGGCTCCCTGATGGCCCTGCACTCTTCCCGGTACCAGCTAGAGCTTTTCATCCCTGCTGCAACTCCCTCGTGCATTCCCCCGGCCACTCGCACCTCCAGCCTTCCTCCAGCGCTGCGCTCGCTCCCTCGAGTCTTTCCCCAAAACGGCCGAAAGCCTCGACTGGAGTGGAGCCCAGCAAGGTCGGGAGGAGATTTGTATGGAGCCCAGGCTGGCTGTAGGACTCCTCCTGAGTCCAGCCTGTGCCAGAGGGTCTGCAAAAGCCACCGTCCTGGCTTAGCTGTGCAGTTGCAGGTTGGAGTGATAGTATCAAACTCTAGTGAAATGGCATTTTCATAGAATCATAGAATCACAGATGGTTTGGGTGGGAAGGGACCTTAAAGCCCCCCCAGCCCCACCCCCTGCCATGGGCAGGGACACCTTCCATAGCCCAGGTTGCTCCAAGCCTCATCCAGCCTGGCCTTGGACACTCCCAGGGATGGGGCACCCACAGCTTCTCTGGGAACCTGTCCCAGTGCTCCCCACCCTCTTGGGGAAGAATTCCTCCCTGATGGCCCATCTCAATCTCCCTCCTTCAGTTTAAACCCGTCACCCCTTGTCCTGTCACTCCCAGCCCTTGTGAAAAGCCGCCCCCAGCTTTCTTGTACCCCCCCAGGCACTGGAAGGGGCTCTAAGGTCTCCCCGGAGCCTTCCCTTCTCCGGGCTGAACCCCCCAACTCCCCCAGCCTGGCCCCATGGCAGAGGGCCTCCAGCCCTCTGAGCATCGGGACAGTGCCCAAGGTTTTACACCCCAGCATTAGGGAACTGCCAGGTTTTTCTCTTTCTCAGTGCCGACTGAAAGTCCCATGCTGGGAGATGCCAGGCAGGGCCAGCTGGGGCCCATCACCCCGCTTCCGGGTCTGCTGGTCCCAGCCCTCATCCCTGCCTGTGTTACTCTCATGAATAAACCTGTTGAAGCCAATGGGGCCACACACTAGTGACTAATTAAGTGACATTTCAGGTGGCAAGTTGGTCTCCTAATTTGTTTTTCTTGTGCAAACATTTTGAAACAGAAAGACTAACTTCTCGAGCTTGTATATTTACTCCGTAGACAAGTTTTCCTTCCAAAAATGTGGGCAGGGCAGCCTTGGCAACTATAAATATACATCTGAGAGCATACTACATACACTTACCCATGCTTTGTTTTTGTTTTGCCTTTTCAAGATGACTAAAATCGTTTATCTTACATGCTATATTTTTGTATCTTGTTTTTTAGAAAACCTGGAAGATGTAACCTGTAATCACACAGCATTTGTAATAGAAGGAAAACAATTATGATGAAAACAAGTATATTGGAAAATTGTGGGACTAAAAATAAATATTTTTCCATGAACACAATAGAACTATATTGAGAATTACAGGCAAAAAAAAAAAATCAATAAAAAGTAGTATATAATAGCTATAGAGTTCAAACAAAGTGCATTCATTCCCCAGTCCCTAGGAGGACCCCTGATATATACGTGCAAAACTTAATGAAAATCAGACTTTGTTGTGTCATCAAAAATAGCGAAGGAGTTGGCTGAGCTTTTCCCTACGTTTTGGCTAGTCATTGCTCCATAAATATAGCACCTATTTAAAGGACCAAGCCTTGTTCCTATTAAAGCCCATTGCAAACCTCAGACAAACTTTGGCACAGGTTTGGGGGCCCAAAGACTTGCTTTGAGGACGATGGGGTACTCGGTGGGGAGCTGAGCGTTTCCCACATGGGGCTGCTGCAGGTTTGCTGCGGGCAGTCGGACACGGGGGCAGCCCCTTGCCCCCCGCGTGATGTGATCCTGGGGTATAAAAATAATGGCTTGTATCTTCTTGGTGAGTTGGCTTTCAACCACGGCTGCGGTTCTCATTTCTACATACATGTGTACGAGCCCAGTGTATTTTATAGCAATGTCTATGGTTAGTTTTAGGATATAGAAACTTTTTTGGACTTGTTTTTAGGCTTTAAATGCAGGAGAATGGCTGGCTGTAATTCCACACAACGTTGGGCAATACACAGGTACTTACCTCCTGGCTCAAGACTTGAGGGCAATGATGCGTATCCCTGCCCAAAGCTCCTGGCAGCTGTTGGGGCAGGACAGCACCCACCACCCCATCCCTCTCACCCAGCATCGCGTGAGGCAGGTGGATGGGGACTGAATCCCAGCTCCACGGTTCTCCGGGTCCGGCACAAAGTCTGGCCTCCGAGAGCTCGTTCAGAAACATGGAATTATCTGAAGTCAACAGAAGACGTGCAGGGTTTTACTGAAAAGCTGTCATGTGACTTGCTGCAGAAATAGAGTAATTCTGTGCCTCAGTCATCCAGGAAATATTTGATGAATAAGATTCTAGTTGGAGAATAACTTCAACACCTCCATTTTATTATTTTTCTTTATATTATGTGATCACAGTGTTTTGGAAACATTCAGAAAACTTTTTCTTCACATGGGAGTTTCACCTTCCCTCTTTCTGTCTTCCCACTGACCCTGAATGACTCTCAACCTTACAATCTAACAACTTTTAGTAAAGTCAGATGAAATACAATACCGAGAACATTCATAACTGATGAAGTTTAGTCTGTGAGACCCCAAACTGAGGCCGGGTGCAGACAATGGGAGCCTTTCTGTTTGTCTCCGTGGGTTTCATAAACTTTTGTTTGTGGAGGAAGCCCGTCAGGAGCAGTGCAATTAGGAACTGGTCCATCTCAGCCTCTGCTTTGCTTCACTTAAAAAACAAACAAACGTTTTTACTTTGCTCATTGCAAGAGTACGGGAAGGGATGAGAACAGAGACATCCATTCTGGCTCTCAGCCAGCCCAGTTTGGCCAAGCTGCAAGTTTCCTATAATATAAAGATATGCCTCAAAAAAGAAAACCAATTGTTGTTCCAGCTTTTGCAATATAGGAAAAAAAAAAAAAAGGAAAAGGCAGCAAACTAAAACTTTTAAAATTAGTTTAAAAAATAATTCTTAGAACTTTCTTTCCCAGAAGATAGGCTGGCTCCGTGCTGCAGTTCTTCATTACGCACCAGCCCCGATACAATGGCTGGCTCCAGGGCAGGAACCTTCAAATGCAGTTTTGCAACTCCTTCTCAGGATGAGTAATCTTCACTTCTGTCCCACTCACATGAGCAAGGGATACTTAAGTAAGAAATGGTTGAAGGGTCTGGCATGCTGACAGCAGCGGAGGGATGAGTTGAGCAACGGCTTTTAAAAGTGACTGTCAGCATCTCTATCAACTTTGCATGAATTTCTTTCACAGAGGTTTTAGGCATGGGCACAGCAGTGACCCCGGGCTTAGTAGGCAACTAGTCAGTGCCTTTATTGTTCAAATATTTTCCTTCCAAAAATAGCCAAATTAACTATATCAACACATTTTTAATACTTATCAAGCTTGTAGAGGCAAAACATACACATGATAGGGGATGATGAGGTGGGTGAGGAGAAAGGCGCACCTTGCAAAACACATCTAATATTTGAAGGCTTGGGTTGATTATAAAGCATCAAGATATCAGTTTAAACTAGCACATCTTACAGCCAGATTAGCAGGTCTTTTCCATATGTTAGATCTTCCTGAACGCACTTTTCAGCTTTTGATAATATTTATAAACAGTGTCTGTATGTATTTTCACCTTTCTGGGGTCTTTTATGGGAATTAGTGTAGCTGAATCACAGGAGACAGCTTTATTTTGTTAAATCTCTAACACATTTTGTTTCATGTTGAGTCTTTGGGAGCTCTAATACGTTTTGGGTGGGTAATGTTTCCATACATTACTACTCCATTCATAATCCATTACTTGGATAATTCCTCATTTGTGAGACCTGGAGAAATTATGGTATTCACAAGCATTTTTTGAATATTTATATAATGCCATAGCAGGGTTTAGGGTATCAGTTGGCTGGAGACAAAGGCAAGATCCTCAGTTATTCTCATACTTAAGTGCCAGTTTGATTCCTTGGCAAAAATGTAAATTGCAATGTTGGAAGGCAAAGAATTATTGAACAAGGGGATTACATCGTAAAGCAGTTATTTCAACAGCTGCTGCCCGTAAGAGGGGATCTGAATTTTGCAGAAATGTGATTTTATTATACAGAACAATTTTACCAAGTTAAGAACATCAGCACAATTAAGAAGACAAACTTCCACCGTGTTCAGAGCGTGAGATGTCCTTGTGGCAGTGAGAATGGTTGCAGTCTCGGAGCTGAAAGCTGCTCCCATACAGCGCCGGAGACAGTAGTTTGGTGTTTGTCAGGAGAGCTCATGTTGAGCAGCAGTCTGGCCTCTTCAAAAGACGCAGGCTCGAGTGGTCCAGATATAACATTCCTGGAATTTCTCTTTAGGCTGTTCTCCCAGTGTTCCCACTGCCATTTCTGGCCAGTGAAGTTAATCTTTGCTCCTACTTAAAGACTTTATTTTCTGGCACAAAAGGCTAGTGCCTTCCATAGCCTGAGGATATCCAAGTGTCACAGGCAGGTGAACGGCTCCTAGGGTGGATCCTGGGGTTATTCCATAGGAAAGGTTAACGGCTGTAATTTTGCACGTGGCCATTTCCATTTGATAATATAAACGACGTTTACAGAGGTGGAAAAACACTTCTTGGAAGTGGAAGGCGTAGAACAGACCAGGTAAGTGGGTTGCCACAGATCCCGCGGTGAACCAGACTCGGAATTCAGAATACAAATGTCTCCTGAATCCAATTTCCAGTTTCGAGGTAGTAGGTATTTTTTCCTGTCTCGTTCCTTTGTCGCAGGAGTGATATTGTGACAGTTACTAATGGATTGCAATCATCATGGTCCTTACAACAGCGCGTAGTATAACCATGCGATATAGCAAGACTTCAGTAAATAATCCATTTTGGCAAGCTGACATTCAGGGGACGTGTATTATATGTAAATAACGTTGATTTAGTTCTGAATCATTTCCAGAAATGGCTCCAGGTTCTGGGACCCGTTTCATAAAGGGGAAAATTGGAAGGGGGGACAGAGAATGGAAACTGCCCCCTCTGTGGCACAAATACAGAGCTGAAACATAATGCAAACAGTAATGTGGGATTCAAAAATACCACAGTGGGAATATTTTTTCCCCTCTCTGAATTGTGCTCAGTTCACAGGTAAAAGACATCTGCCTGTAGAGCTAGGAAATAGTAAATAAGCACTTAGAACAATTGAAGATTGCATTGAGCAGACCCAGAATTGTCCATGGCCTTATCCCCGAAGGCAGGGACCATCCCCAAAAGACAGGTACCATCCTACACCCAGGTATGCCCTGCGGTGGGCTGGTCCTGTATCTTAAACCAAGAATCAAAATTTTCCAGCATCCCAATGGAAACGTGGGGTGAAGGTTGGGGGTGGTCAGGATGCTGGAGTCCGCATCTCACAGTGGTGAAGGACTCGCATTTCCACGTGTTAGGGAAGCCTGGGGAGGATCTGTGGTAGTTAAAACTAATAAGAAATATTCTGTATAAAGGCTTTTGCAAACACTAGTGGGTATAAGTCTTACGTTGAGAAAATATTGAAAATTATTTAAATTACGACGTAGGTATTTACTTTTCCTGGAACTAAATCACGCTGTCCTTGCCTAAATAAAGCCTCCACGTCCTCGGTGGCGGCTCCCATTTGCCTAATCTTCCAAGGAGCGCTAAACCCAGAGTCATCACGTTGCTTAGCTTTAGGCACAGGCTTACTAAACCCTGCCTAAAAGCAACGAATTTACTGAATTGGGTTGCAAAGGGACGTCCTGAATGCCTGTTCTGGTGCTCACTCAGAGTTAACTGTGTAAATCCACTGTTTTTGAAGGGATATGACCTGGGTTTTTTGGTTCTTACTAAAGAGACATCCATCCGAGTTGTTCAGGGCAAGTTTTTTTCTAGAGGGCTTGAATTTAAGCAGAACTGTTTTTATGGGAAGTGTGATGTTGCTTGTATCGATTTGGCAACTGGGGAGACGGTGTTAGTGGGTGACCTTGAAAAATGTGATAAGTGGCAAGGGTGCTGAAAGGTTGAGGCACAAATGGGATGGCTAAAAGCATATTTATTTTCAGCCTGTGACGATGGAGAGGGGTGAAGTTCATGGATCTCTTCTCCATAAGAAGAAGCTCCTCAATAGCCATGGAGTGCTTTCCACCACGTTCTTCTCAGCTTTGCAGAGGAAATATTCACAGCTATAATAGGGTCATGTGAAACCTGACAACAGTGAACCTGGAAACCTTAAAGAAAAAAAAAAAGGGGAAATTTTAAACCTGACACCCATATGCTCCTCGGGTTTGTGCTGAAAATGATACAGAAAGAGATTAAGAATAGCAAAAAATGAAACAAATTGCACAAGTAAAATGGTAAACATCGTTTTACTACGCGTATAGCAGACGCACGTGAATGAAGCGTGTAGCAGCGGAGTGAGGAAATTACCAAACATTTCCCAACCCCGTTCTGTCTGAGATGGAGCAAACATACCCCCCTGGGGTGCAGATGGTTCCTGTACTACTTAGGCATCCATATAAATATTTCTGTTTGCCAGAATGAAGCGGAGATTTGGGCTGTTAATGATTTATTATTCTCAGCACAGTGATAAGTTAGTGGTTTTCCTAGTAAATTAGCCTGAACTCTTCAAAGAAAACTGTGAGGACCAGTCCCTACCCCTGCAAACGATCCAGCTTGCTTGTGCAAAGCAGCTTGGCCAGCTCCTCCGGCTAATTAGGAATTAGCAGAAAAATAGAAAACATGCATAAAAAAGGGGTTTATAAAATGTTATTGATGTCACTATTTCATATTGCAAGAAACCCCAGGGTGCATAGGAGCGGGCAGGGAAGGATTTTTGCCGCTCTGGGGCATTAGCGCAGCAGCGATGAGATGTCATGTCCTGGTGGAACCCGGCCAGCAGAAGGAAATGGGAAATCAGGGGACTCTGAGGTAGATGCTGCAGGAGAAAGAATAGGCTTGACAAGTCTTCTTGCTGAAACATTGAAATAAAACTGTTCTTCGAGATTCCACCGTGACAGCCCCGTGCGGAAAAGCAAGAAATCCTCCTTCTCATGCTGGCTACAAAATGTACTGGAGGTTCTCCCTAATTCTGGGAAATGTTGAGGGAGATAATCAGAAAAATGGGAACAGAAAGTGTCACTCTTTGAGATTACCCCAGCTCTAAGAAAAACATGAAACCACTGATGTTCCAAAGAAGCAGAGAGAGTTCTGCAAGCAGGACATTTTTTGCTCTGACTGGTTAAAATAACAGCAAAAAAAGGAAAGCAGCTGTCGTGTATAAGATTTCTGAAATATTATCAGTGGCCTGGACACCTCATGTCAATATTCCTTATTTTTCCAGGAGGATTTTGGCTGTGTTTGTGATTTCTCCAGAAATCAATTGTCTTTCCAAAGTATTCCCAAAACAAATAAAAGCTGTGCTCTTATTATTCTCTCCCTATTGTACATCCTGCTTTTGAGCATTTAGATTTGCTAGCACCTGGGGTAGCCCAATGCAAAGCTTTGGTGAAATTTAAAATAAAACCAACGCGTATAATTAATAAAGGGGTTGATAAAGGCCCCCCTCCCCATCAAATTAGCCTCTTTGTAATCATGAGATTTAAAAAACCCAAACACATAAACATGGACTCTGTATTTGCCTTCTGGGCTGTGAGGCTGCTTTGGGCTTGTAATTTTTCTCTATGTTTGTGGAAATCAGACAGTACTTGTGGAAGTGGCTTTTGAGTCTCAAGGAATCAGCTGGTGCTGAGCTAAACTTCACAAAGATACACAAGATTTTTTGGCACAATACTAGACACCAAGTACTGTAGCATTATTTCATGTTTCCCTCAATGGGAAAGTCCCAAATACATCCTGTTTTTAAGTTGTATGTTAGAGGAATAATAGGCTTCTGGAGACAGATTAATTTATAAAGTGAAGAACTAAAGCTCTTCCTTCAAAGACGTGACACTCAACTTGAAGTCCTCACAATAAGCTCACATTGTTGCAGGCACAATTGGCGCTCACTGCTTTGTTTAGCTCTAGGACTTATATTAATTCGTACTTATAAATGCTTTCGAGCGTCTCATTTATAGAAGGCATTGAGTTCCCACTGAGTGCAATGAGACCATCTTTTAGAGCTACAGCTTACCTCCTTAAAGCAGGCTGTGCTGGAGGTGTGAACTTCTTGGATGCATTGCGTTAATATTTTTGTCGCTACCATTTCTTTTGGAGAAATAAAAAAAGGTGGGTGAGTAAGCAAAATATTGCAATTATCATCATAGAATCACAGACTGGTTTGGGTTGGAGGGACCTTAAAGCCCCCCCAGCCCCACCCCCTGCCACGGGCAGGGACACCTTCCATAGCCCAGGGTGCTCCCAGCCTCATCCAGCCTGGCCTTGGGCACTCCCAGGGATGGGGCATCCACGGCTTCTCTGGGCAGCCTGTCCCAGTGCCTCACCAAATTAAGTCACATAAATAATGAAAGAGTTTAGCGCTTTCCTTTTAGTAGACATTCCTCTTCTCATAGATGGAGATGCCCGCTGTAGTTTGAAACTAAAATACCTGGACCCCCCCAGCGGTTCTGAACTGCTGCCTTTTCCCCTT
This sequence comes from Rhynochetos jubatus, assembly GCA_027574665.1. NCBI lineage: Eukaryota > Metazoa > Chordata > Aves > Eurypygiformes > Rhynochetidae > Rhynochetos > Rhynochetos jubatus. The sequence continues at coordinate 40,692,243 of CM050655.1, read as the reverse complement.
GGCGAGGAGAAGGTGTCCCTTTTCGGTTGCTGTCGTCTGTGGCTCCTTCTTCCAGACCTGCTCAGCCTCCTCCTCTGGTTGCTCTGAGGAGCAGACATGGTGGCACGTGTTCAATGTGCCTTCGTCCTTCGGCTGTCACGTGAGCAGTTTTGCTGAGAGTAAATGGAAATACAGGGGTTTTTCACCTTTTAGCTTATTACTGCATTCTGATTCCTTTTTGTCCCTTTACTCTTTGAAGTTCAATTCAGTTTATTTATCTGTAAGTTCAGACTGAGGTGTGTTCACACCTTGAGGGATTGCAGTTTAGAGACTGTGGCCACACTGATGAAACACATGATTAGGACATACTATCCCAGTATACTCCGAGGTTGGTGCACGCTATCTGCAAGGTTTGGAATAGGAGCAGTATTTAATGTGCTCAGAGGAAAGTCTTACCTGAACTCTGAGTTATTTCAACTTTTACAATATTAATCTTTTACTGAACTTTAGCGTTCATGCCTGTTTTTTCAGGGATTTCATGATGTGGCTGTTCCCTGTCTGGTTGATGAGCGTTGTCCCAGTTCATGCCTGGGATGTGGTGTCTGCCCCTGGTCGGCAGCAGGAGCCGGACGTTGTCCAGATCCGTCTGCTCAGTTTATTTTGTGGCCTCTCAAACACTGATGGCTCTTCACCTTTGACCTGTTGACTGCTGTGGACAAGCTTTGGTCTGTCCCTGGTCTATATCTTTGCCTGGCAGGTATATATAGGTCCAAGAAAATGATTTGTGGAAGGGTCCTGCCTGCATGCTCTGTTCCCATTCCCAGCAGTTGGATGGGGCAGGAGCCGTGCTGACACCGCGCTGTTCGCACAGGAGAGAAGGGTTGGGGCCTGGAGATTGCCCCACTGTGGCAGTGATGCCCCACAGGGGAATGTGCTGGATTTCCAAACCTGGATGTGACAGGTCTCCGGGAGCCAGGTCTAGCTGTTAGCTCTGTTGTAAGCAGGAGGTTGGATGGGGTGACCTCTACAGTTCCTGCCAGGTTTAGTTATCCTATGGATCCAGCAATCCCCCTCACCTTTGATCTCTGGGATTGCTCCTGCAATAAAGTATTTCCCCTTCTAACGCCCACTGAAACCTCTGAGCTGTAGTTCCTGGGAGATGGGAGGTGGGTTGCTGGATCTGGCTCTCACGTGGGAAGGGGGATAGTTGTGTGGAGCTGAAATAGCCGTTTCATCTGGTTTTTCCTCCTCTCTTTCTGCTTCTTTTGCAAAGTTTAAGTTCAGGGACTATTCAGCAGACCCAGAAGTAACCCTTTCTTGAGCAGCCGTTGGTCCCCGTGCTCTGCATTAGGTGTCAGAGGCCACAGTGGGCTTTGGAGCAGGACACTGAACCCCCTGGCTCGTTCGTGTAACATCAGCGATGACGAGGACCTGTGTGTTCAGAAACAGAGTCCTTGGAGAGGGGCAGAGGCGAGGAGGCTCTCCAGGTCCGTGCTGCTGGCGGTGGGTCCCTGCCGTTCCCATGCGGTCCTGCAACCCCCCCGGCCCTGCAACCCCCTGGGCCAGGTGCTGCCGTGGTGCCGGGATCCATCTGTTTACCTTTTCATTTGGAGTTTGCCTTGTCTTAAGGGATAAGGAGTTAAAACTTCTTCCCTCGATGTTAAGATTCGAAGCTGGAGGGTAGGTGCTTTTAAACCTGAGGGGCAAGAGAAGGAGAAGAGAAATAAAGAGAAGTGCTGACTTTATTCTCAGCCTGGGGAGTCGTGTGCTGTGACGGGGAGCATCTCCCCACGATGGCACTGCAGCAGATTTCAGGAGGAAAATGGTTATTTCTTCTCTCAGGCCCAGCCATCTGTCACAGTTACTGAGACACACTCCTGCTCCACTAACTCTTGCGAAACTCCAGCAGAAGTTACGCAAGCGGAGGTGTCCTAAACCTGAACCTGCCTGCCTTGTGCTTGCAGAGAGCAAGGGCCGGGGGCACACGTGGAAAGTGAAGCTTTCGAAACAGAGAAACATTTTCTTTGCTTTTTTATGATTAAGTCAGGACACACAAAGCTGAGAACAGAATGCAACTGAAGCAAAAGAGAAGGAAAAAAGGCAAAGTCAGGGACTGTAGACCATCAGCTTCTCCGGGGAGGAGACCCTGCTGCCGTGGGTGAAGTGGAGGTTGGTGTGGGTTGGTTGCAGTGCATCCCGCCCCACGGCACGGATGTGAACCCAGAAGTGGTGAGAGGCATTTCTTGATATAGAATATCGGTTCTCACCAAAAGGCAAATTAGAGTTTTGCGTGGCTTTTGTTATTTACGAGTGAGTGTGTCATGTTACTGTATTAGTTCAAAGCCGGCTGGAAGGAGCGTAGTTCTGTTCTGGAGTCAACCCAGAAATAAATTTGCTTGTCTGAAGGCAAAACCTACCTTGTCTGGTCTCACGTGTTTTATTTACTGCTCCATCTTTTTGGAGCTCTTTGTCAATAGATTTACAAATACTGTCCGTTAGTGAGGAATCCTTAGGAAGAATTTTTTATATGGGATGTTTTCAGTTATCCTTCTACCTACTACTTAATGTGCGATGTTTATTTATTGTTGTGCTGTATGATTGCAATAAACAATTGTAGCTGTCAGTTTCTTCTGATTAAATACCATATTTGTTAAATAAATAAAATGATAGTAATGAACTGGGCCATTCTTTGCATGTAATGTATGACTTTCATATTTCTGACACTTTGGAAGATATATGAAATGCTGATATGCAAGAGAAGGCTTGTAAATCAAAGGGAGCTGGAAAAGATTCGGATCTGCTTTCTAGCAGAGGGTCATCTTTGCCATTATAAACTCTGAGGGTACTTTTGACTTCTCTCTGGGCCAAGGCGTACTGGTTTGAATAGGAAGCCGGACCCAGAGGACGTTCATTAACAGCTCGTGAAGGAAGGATTTTAAGACACATGAGCTCTCTCAGGATATGCAGAAAGATTTGTGCACACAATTAATGGGTCAAGGTGCTGGGTCAGGATTACATGTGGTGTCTCCGTCCATGTTCCTGATGATCAGCACCCCCAGGTTGGCTTTGCTGTAATGATTAGTTATTGGTCCCGGCAGAGCCACAATTGAGGTGCAGTGATTTTTTCCACCTCAGATCCGAGCATAGGTAACGCCGAGGCACAACCGGCAGATCCCGTCATGTGTGCTTTTTAATTAACCAATTGCTTTTATTTTCATGCAAATGGAGCTGTGTTATTTGGGCTCTTAAATTGCATGGTCAGCGCTGCAGATTTCTCCGTTGGTGGAAGGAACGTGTTAAGGTTGGTTGCTGGAGGTGTTGCGGCGGCAAGGCATTTCCAAGAGCTTCCTTGCAGCGGAGCGCAGCAATTCCCACCGATTCAGTAATTCATGTGCGAGATACTCTCACACCTCCTCTTCATTTTATTCTCAGTATTCCGCAGAGCAACCTTATCTCCACCTATCAATTATTGTGGTATTAATTTATATCGCCCTGTATATCTCTTACTTTTCTGTTTGTCGCATGCTTACTTAAAATATGTCAACGTCCCTGAGTCGCTTTCTGTAAAATGAGGCCAGAACTGAACATTGCAGTTTTATTTATGTGCTAACGCTGCAGCAGAGGGTTGGGTGGGTTTTGGTTTTTTTTTTGAGAGTGCTTAAATAATGAACAAAAATAAGATTTAAAAAAGTTGTCAGAAGAGTACCCAGAGATACTGTGCAAACAGGAAGCGTTTTGATTATGTTCGCTGGTGCAAAATTAGTAAAGAGTTTGAAATCGTCTTGTGCTTACAGATTCCATTGTTTTCAAAGAATAATTCCATCTATTTTAACATTTTCAAGTATAATTCCATTGGTAATAGCTCTTCCTTTGATTGTGAACTGCGCTAATTGAAAGGTGTGGTGCAGTGTCTGTTTTGGCAGTTACGCTTATATCTTTTGTTTAAAAACTCAAAGTGTTGGCTTTCCTGTCCAGCCTTCCTTAGTATTTTCTGTTTTGGTGATGTGATGACAGACTTACAGTGTGTTTCCTTGTGTGTATGGTAACAGATGTTTATGTGAATAACAGACTTTTTTATGAAGGCACACACTTTATAGCCAAATACTAATTAAAAATAATTGCATGTAAGCATTTTTGTTTATTCCCTGTTGTGCATCTTTAATCATTTGAAATCACCTGCAGTTGAAAACTGAGGCAAAGATTTGATACTGCAATTATAAGAGGCCATCTGACTCTATATTAGAAAGGAACAGCAACATATTTGAAGAGGAAATTATTACAAAAAGTATGTGAATGCCTGCCCTCTCTGAATTTGCTTTTATACAGGATGAAAATACCAATGCATTATTTTGTTAAACTAATAGGAGTTTAAGGTATCTCATCTACCAAACCAGTCAGTCCTTGACTGACATCCTGTTCAGGACATATTCTGTGCACTAATAAGCTCGTTACAAATATATTTTAATTAGACGTGTAACAGATGGTTCAGAGTAAATAGGGGCAGTGGTATTTTTTAAAGAATAGAAAAAACACGGGTTCTTTTTAACGACTCAGCATCTCAGTTTGGATTTTATCAATAGCTGATTGAGTTAAGCAAAGTGAAAATTATCGTCAAAGGCACTTGAAATCATGAAAGAAGTGAAAACTAAACAAAACAAAACACCCCCACCGAGGCTAGAGTCAGCAGAGCTGTGTACGTTCAATAAAGACTCATCAGTAGTGAAACGAAAGGGACATTTTCTCCTGGTTCGACAATACTTTAGTCTTTACACGTAGGCAAGGCAGAGTTTTAGTCTAGGCCCTGCCTGTCGCCGACTTGCAGCGCCCGGGCAAAAAGCCACAAGAATTCAGTACGCATCCTGCGCTTTCGGTAGGTTTGGATCAGATCCATTAAATAAATGAAAGAAAAAAGGGACCTTAGTTTACTCAGTTGGCTTTGCAGAGCACAACGCTTGGGAGGACAAGCAGGGATCCCCTTTCCCAGAGGAGGCAGTGTGCCCCTGGGCAGACTGAAGCGGCTGTGCTGGTAGCTCCGTCCACGGGTGTGTTTCACGATGTGGAACTGGCTGGGATGGAGATGGGAACCGCTGCCTAACCCGTTGCAAGCCCTAGCATTCCTGTGACTGACGTATGATGTTCACAAATTATACAGCAGGTCGTCTTAATAACATCTGAATCCATCGGGTGTTAAAAGTCATGGAGCTGTATCATCAGGACGCTCAGGTGATGGTTCTGGTGCAGCATGTTTTATTTATTGTTTTCACAGAGGTGGGGATGAGAATCATTGATCAAGCCCATTGTTCGCGAGTTCCCAGCAAAAGGAGTTACTCTGCACCTCCGTTCTCGTGGATTAATTTAGATGAGGTTCATTATCATCCCTTCCTGACTTTGGCTTTTACATGGAGAAGGCCTCCATGAAAGAGTTGGGTTTGGTGGGGTGTTTTTGAACAAGAAACAAATATAAATATTAAGCAGCCTGGTGTGTTGCTTTTCACTATTGAATTAGGGATGAGAGTGAGAGTGACATCTCTTAAGCATATTTTCCTCTCCTGGAACTCCAGTGCTGAGCCTGTTCTTGGAAAGGCAGATCCCAAACCGAAATGATGGCGAGGCTCAGGACTGCAGCGGCACAATGATCGGGAGAAAAGAGATGAGCAAATGTTCAGTGATGTTGTCCCACCCGTAGGGCTGTATCTGCTGGGAAGTAGCTCTCGTATGTATATGTACACACTGAACTAGAGACAAAAGATTATTGTGTCTATAACATGAAAGTGTTAGGATTTATCATGCTTAGAGCCCCCTTTAGTAACCCACGTTCCTGGTAGAGCAACCAGCTCTCCCAGATGGATGCAAAGTGCCCTGGAAAAGCAGAGGTATCAGTGAAGAGGCTGTCTCTGGTGGGAAGGTGGACATGGGGGCTCAAGTGCTGTTGCTTTTCTTGGAGTAAGACTGGCTGACACAGCCACCTCGGCTGCAGGAATGCACCGGGCTGTGCCGTGACTCCGCGGTGCCTTCTCCGTGTGCCCCCTCCGAAACCAGCAGCTTGCGGCTGCTCGGCTGGAGTGTGCTTGTCATTTAATCACCCCGCCTTCAGTGGACTATCAAGTGCTATTGTTCCTTTTACCTTCTGGAACCTAATATCTTAGGGTAAACATGGCTCGAAGGAGGATCCAGCGGAAAAATTATATGATATTTGACCTTTTTGTAACATAACATTTCTGGAAAATATTATCACACATGAGATTTCGTGTAGTAGTATTGGGATTAATTATGTGATAGATGTAGCACAATGTAAGCATTTTTCACATTGTGCTAGTGCAGAGAGAATAAAGTTGTCTGCAATTCAGGCTGCCGAATAAGGGTGAGCCCCTTTGGTTTTGGAGAAAGAATGCAATTCTAAAAGGAAAGGCAATACACACTGAGCTCAAAGGGTGCTGTTGTAATCGGGCTCTTTTGTGAGTCTGCAACTGCAGCACCTGTGTTAAAATCACTAATAGTGAATAACTAAGTGGTTCTGGTTCTAACCTTCACTATTAGCTTTACTGCAGTGCTACCATGGCCACTTCCAAAACCTATTCCCGGCTTTCGCCACGTTAAGTAAGAGCACATCAAGCTCGCTGCGAGAATCATCATGGATGTCACTTAAAGTAAATGAGCAATTGTAAATTAGAGTCCAGAGAGGAAGGCTTTTCTGTTTTTTACCAGTTGAACAGCTACTGAGAAATGGAGCTGCTCGGAGAGATGGCTGTATCTGGTGACCAACAATTGCTTACTATCAGAATCTTATGAAGATTGCCTTTTATATGAACATAAATTATGAGATCTTTTTTAATTCAGAGAATAGATCTTTTCATATTATCTAATGGTTTTTCATTATTTCTAATGGCACTAGATTTCACTGTATTATCAAAAACAGGTTTGTCAGCAAAACACACTGTCAGGGCATGAACTGCCCCTGCCATAGGCTGATTTGTGTAGCTCAGGACTGGGTGAGCCTTTTCTATCGTCGGTGGAGCTGAGTGACTAACTGACCTCTGTGACTTTGTCAAAGTTAGGGGTAAGCGTGGTTTTAATGCTTCGAGTGCCAGCTCTGGCTTTCTGCTCCTGGGACACTTCTCTGAGACAGCATCAAAGGCAGACCCTTGACAACGTCCCATAGAAGCCACTTTGGGGATCAAAGCCACCCCAGGCTCACGCTGCTGTCGGGCGATCTGCCAGGTGGAGGGTGCTGTCCCAGCTCAGGTGCCCCCGTCAATCCCACCTTTGTTGCCGTCCCGTGCTGGGACAGAGCCAGCCCTGCATCAGCAGGTCACCGACCGTTCAGTGGAGGCCAGAGGTGGTTTGTGGCACCACTCGGGGGAGGTGGGGGTGGGCACAGGGCAAAGGGGAGGGAACCTGACACAGTTACAGAGAGAAAAAGCAAATTAAAACAGTGGGAAGGCTGCTGTTGCAAAAGTAGCTTTATTGGCGTTTGGGAGTTGGATGGAAGTTTTGGTGTAGCTTCTAATTAGCAGGATCTGAAGAGTAACTCTTAGCAAAACCCAGTACAGCTGGAATGCTTAATAAAAGAAGATTTGACTTTACGGTAATTAAAATCCTGAGGACTTGACAGCATCCCCGTGAAGATTAATTGCAAGCAAAGTCTATGTTTTTAGTGGTTGTGATTTATGCCTTCCTACTTTTTGAAAGCCAGCAAGTGTGTTTGCCCAGCCAGGCCAGGGCTTACAGGCTTTGTCACAGCACAAACACAATTTATCTGCCCTTTCTGGACTGCGAGGATTTCAGGTGTGTACCTGAAATTTGGAAAACTCTTCACACAGGCTCTGGGAGCTGACTCAACGTTCACTTCGAGCTTTTAACGCTGTGTTGTTACCTTTTATGCTGCATACCGGCACATTAGTACGGCAGATACCTACCTCCTTCCCCTCCGAGTGCCATATGCACATGAATAGATCCTGGAGAAACTTCAAGCGTGTTTTTTTCCCCCTGTTTGTCGCCGTTTCAGAAAGAACAGAATACTCTGAAATTAAACGATGACCTCAGAAGGGAGCAAAATTAGAATAATAGGTGCCAGGAATGTGTCTTCAGTCCTGTGAAAGAGTGGTGTATCGTAATTATTTCACATCTGTTTTATATTCCGTTTGAAAACACAGGTGCTCAACCCTGATAAATAAAAATTCTGTATTAAATTTGAAAGATGGGAGAATACATGGGGGAGAAGAAAAGTAATCAGGGCCCAGGGAGGGACTGTACTCAAGAAGGGGTTAGGAGGCGCCCATCCTTTCACAAAGGCAACACTCACACTTGGGGAGGGAAGCTTTGGGGTGCACGGTGCTGGGCACAAGCTGAAGGTGATGTAGGTGCCTGAGTGCATCCAGGAATTTCTTCCAAGAGCTCTCCATTCCAGGCTAGGTCGTAATTCATTATCTATCAATCACAGAGTAAGATGTGCAGGTGAGAGGTACATAAACATAAATTATCATTTGAAGGTACATCGCGTTACTCAAACGTTACCCGCGTTTGTCGGTAAAGGTGGCAAAGGTACAATCCGAAGGAAGGTGTACTTTGAGGCACTGACATCTCTCAAGAAGACAGTATTGACAACATTCTCAGAGACCTTTGGAAAAAAATGTTGAAGCTATGGGGTCTAATATCTGTTCTTTCCCTAGATCACATCTTATAAATTCTGCATCTACATCACATATTACCTTATTTATTTTGCAGTACAGAAAATATGGGCGTGGATTAATGCTGGAAAAATTACCTTTTGCAAGTATCCACAGAAAAAAAAAGGTTGTTATTTAAGTGCTTTGTGAGTGATATAACGACAGTGTCCGATACAGAAATATTCTAAAGGTTTTCTAATATGTTTAACCATGTTTGAGCAGGCCTTTGAACTTTTTAACCATCCAGAACATGTTTTTCTGCTTTATTTTTTTGTATCTTGAGGGGATAAGTGCCCTTTGAAGGAAAGCTGAACTCTTCTCCAGTTAAGCACCTGGACTGATCACAGGTTGTGAAAAAGTTCACATCGTACAATATCTCGAGTGAAGTAGTTGTGACACCAGGAGTGCAGGAGTGGCACTGGCTGTTGCTAACTCGTTTCTATAGCAAAAATTGTCAGTGAATTTTTTATCTTAGGAAGACAAACGTTAGAATGGTGTAAACCATTGCACAAGTGAGAAAGGGATATTTCTTATCCCAATTTTGGCTTCCCTTCCTGCTTTGAAATTTGCAAACCCTTCCAGACTAGCATTCTAGTTTAGGCGTATTTCATTTGGAAATGGTAGCAGTGTGAGGGTTTGCAGTATTTTGAACAAGGTTATGACAGCTTTGCACGTATCGCTGCCTTTGTCTTTTGCTCATTTTTATTTGACACATTAGTTATTTTCAGAACGCCATAAAATCTGTTTTAAGTGTGAATTGTTTCTTGCAATATTAAGATTTCTTTTTTACGAAGCAGAATTGCAGAAGTTCCATTCATATTTAAATTTTCAGTCTTTCAGAGGAGGCCTGGCTTGGTTTATGCGCCATGTGGTGCTCAGCTGACGATCCCTATTTCAGGTTTATTCCCAGTTTTGCATGCGGTTCCGTAGCTATTCCAGCTGTGCAGGGCATTGCATCCTCCTTTTATTTTTTTGCATCATCCACTTCAGTCCAGGTTTGATGCAATCACATAATTTAATGTCATTTGATATTCCTCACGCATCTGATACTAACAGATTCCTCGCCGCAGGAATTACAGAGTGGTAGCGCCCTGCAAGGCCCTGGTCATCCCACCGCTCCCCCACTGACCCCGGCCCCTCTTCGGTACTCAGAGATAATTTGCTGCTCTCTGTGCTGAGCATCATTTCGTTTTACATCACCTTTGAACTCAAATGCCAAAATTTATTGAAGACTTTCTGATTGCCAAGAAATTTGTGGAGAAACGGGGCGCTGCAGAAGATGGTTTTGCTCTAACAGAAATAAAATTTTAAGTAGAATTACATTTCTGGTGAATTGGGTGCAAGATTGATGATTAAATCATTTGCTTTCACTGTTATACATTTAAAAATACTAGAAACTAATTTAATTGTTTTTACAGTAAACATTTAATCTTTATTCGTGAAGCAATGGTTTATATTTGACGGATGAACAGCAGCGCTCCAAAGCATGGCATGCGGATCTGTTTGGCAACCGCAGAAGGAAAAGACATTTCACGTCATCCATCCGATAGCTCTGCTGGGGCTGGCTGGAGGGGCACTTCCACTCTTCCCACTGGGAGACTGATGCTCAGCGCTGTGTTGTATTTCTACTTTATTTTTTGCAGTTATAATTTCATTAAACTGATGTCAGGAAATAACTTCAGCTTTAATTATTCGCTTCTTTTGATTAACTATCTTAAAATAAACATTATGCTACTCTTTCCATTCCTTCCCTTCTTTTCATTACTTATCCAACTTGCGCTGTTCATTAATCTTGGGGTTTTTCCATGACACCCTAATGGCTCCTGCTGCCCAGCAATCATTATCTCAGTGCCACTTGTCACCGGCTTTTCTATCCATCAGCCTCACTCATCTGTCAGGGCTGTGGGCTCGTGACGGCACCATCCGGGGAGCCCCCCCTCCGCCTGCCCCTGGCCAGCTGCAGCAGAAATCCCCCAAATCCTCGATTTCTCATCCTTGGGTGCTAACTTGCTGTTTGTTCTCCTCTTCCCATATTTTGTTGCCTTGTGCCCTGCCGCAGGACACCGACAGGAGGGATCAGGCCAGATCCATAAAATTAAGGCTTGAGAGGTCATCAGTGTAGATTACAGCCTGGCAGGGCCAGGTAGTGAGCAGGTACTGCTCTTTACTCTTCATCTTTGCTGGTGTTTCACTTCTGCCTCCTGTTCTGGGCAGGACTTGCTAGGTTTTGCTCTAATCTTACAGTTCTTGTGCACCTCAGATACTCATAAATTGGAAATCTGGGCACTGGATTCCATGAGACTGACATAAATGTGCGTTAATAGATATAAATGCAGTGATTTTTTTTCCAAATCTTTCAGACACTCTCAGCTCACGTTTCCAAAGGTGTCTCCTAGCCCACAAAGACTAGAGCCCTTTCCCTGCAGTGAAAACTGATACCCTGAATTAACAGCATTCCCAAAAAATCAGACTCCAGAATAAATGTAAATATAAAATATTGTGAAAGCTGCTAATAAACCCACGAGCAGCCTGGGGAAGAAGGATGAGGCTGTGCGTGACTCTGCAAGGTCTCGTCATGCGCCCCTTGCCTTCTGCCCTCTCCAGACCTCATCACATGCACCCACCGGTGTTTGTTCTGCCTGTACACCTCACTACGAGCTCCAGGATTTATTCAGGAAACCTCCCAGCTTTACAGACAATGAAGAAATCCTGTTGCCTTGCGGAGAGCTTTTAAGTTGTCTAAAGGGAAACTTCGTTCGCATGCCCAGAGAAAGCATCAACAAAGTCTGCGGGTACTTGGGGTGGAGGATGCCGAGGGAAATTCAACCCGCTCCTTGACCACCCCTTCAAGTCCGTCATGAAACCCATTTTCATCTTGTCTCCTGCTTCTTCACACTCCCACTGAACACCCTATTAACAATTTGTGTAAGTCTCTTGCCCGGAATATTACTGCTCTACGAGACTGTTGACTCCAATTTCATAAATGTGTAAGAAGTGAGCAAATTAAGTAGTATGAACTATGACAGTCCTCTGACACTGACAGTGTAGTGTACTGGCCCACACATGCTGTACAGCATAATGATTACATTACAATCTTGTGATATTATTCAAAATGACTTCAGATAAATGAATGATAAACTAGGGGTTATGCTTCCTTTATTACAGGGCTGATAAGGTAGCTAATCAGTGTCCAAGTATATGTCATTACATAAATTATGAACCAGGGTTTGATGTGTATTCCCAAAGAGCCGGAGCCCAAGTGTCATCTGGTGTAAGTCTGCAGCCTGAAAAATGAATTCTGAAAACAACAGTCGTTTTTGTTCTAACTGTATTAATAAATTGCTAATAAATAACCTTAAAAGGTTGCAAGAGTCTTTTAATCTATTAGCGGAATTTCATACTTACTAATCCTACATTTTCTTTCATATTGAAGATTAACTCTCCGTGCAATGATTTGAACCCTCATGCCCTCTCTAAAGGAATGATCTTTTGACAGCTCTGAAAAGAATAAATAAAGCATGCAGATTGCTCTTCTCCTGCCCAGAATAAACTCGTGGCAATTTGGAAAGCCTAAGGGCAGGACTGAAGCTGCTGCCGAGCCTCTCGGCAAACCACCAGCTGGTTCTGGCAGCCAGAGCACGCGGGTGCTGCCCATCGCTGTCTTCTCGGGGTGGATGGACCACAATAGAAAGGTGATCCAGCGGGAACCTCGTCCTGCAGACTGATGCATCCTCTCTTTTCCACCTAAATATCACTTAGGTGAAATGACCCAGCAAGAACTTGGCTGATTGCAACATTTTACCTATTTTCGGAGGATTTCTCTGCTCAGACATGATATTTTCAGCAAAGAGCAAATGAGCTGCGTCTCTAGTGCTCCCCGTATTATTTCCGTGGAGTAAGAGGGCTTAGGGTGGTCTTACTTTTTGGGAAAAAAACAACCAAATCCTATGAATCAAGAACAATATAGGCTTTTCCAAGAAATTTAAAAATATGGAGAGGCCTTTTTTTCCCCCCATAGTAAAACCTGTTTAGGCAAAGGGGAGAAATTTCTCGTCTGTAGGCTAGCCAGTTTCTGTCAAAGGCACCCTTTGGAGGTCTTTGGCCAGCTCTGCTGGCGGTTGGATGCCCACACACCAGAGATGATGAGAGGTGAGGGACCAACATTTGGCTTCAGTTACACGTACGCAAACCCAGCACGCTCAGGTCTATCTGTCTGACAGGACTTCAAGGTTGAGTTCATCTTAACTGCAACTGAACTGAGCACATTTGAGTGAAGATTGACTTATAGAGCACTCGGATTTACGGATACTACCAGTAATGTTTACATAGTTCTCTCAGTGTTTCAGCTGTAATCCTATTGCTATCAGAATTCAGTTTAAACCTTATTTTTCATTTAGTTGCTGAAATATAGTTGGAGAGTCACTGGTGACTTCTGTAAGCATAAGAGAAAGAAATGGGGCTTTTCCTTTTATTGTTGCCAGGGTGCATGTTCTCTACGTAGTGGTCACAGGGATGCATGAGGTGTGTGATGAAGGTGTGGGAACAACCTGGTTATGTATTTTGCTTTGACATTTGATTGTCCAATATGACCAGGATGCATTAGCAGTGGGGAGGTTGGTTGTGGCTACCTTGCTCTTGGAGGCCAGCCCCGGTGGCTGCTAGAGCAGCTAGAATTAGGAATATTAGACCTGCCGTTCACGACCATCTCCTTGCTTCATTATGCTCCAACTGTCACCATCTCTGAATTTTCCTGGCATGCCTGTAGCCCACCTCTTCTTGGGAGGGACCTGCACAAGAAGCCGTATCTGTGCTTCTGCCCACTTTCTGCTGGCAGGGGTTTCCAGCACAACAGCGGAGATGCCACTGGCTCTCTATGCTACTCTCAGATCAATAGGTGCCAATTAAGAGCATCAGATTGCTTTTAGTTGGAGAAGCTGTCCTAATATCTGCAGCTGAGACTACTGCAATGACACAAGGAGTTTTCCAAGAGCTGCTAAAAGCATCCTTTAACAGATAAGGACAATGTTATAATGGACATAGGAAATAATTGTCTGCACTGAAATCTCAGTAAAACAGTTCATGTACATCCAAAACTGGATAGGAACCTTCACAGATTTTACGAAGCACAATGAAAGCATCTTCAGGGAGTAACTTGTATTTCTACCTGTAAAATCTGTTTTATGACAACTTGGAGATACGTAAGTCTTCCCAAGACTGGATGCCCAGATGAGATTCTGGCAGGTACTTTTCATCGCGGCTTCGGCATTGCAGACAACGTTACCCTTTTGCAGATTTCCTTCCATTCGTTTGCCGTTCGCCACCTCTTACTGAAGATCCTGTTCTTCAGTACCTGAAGAAATAAATAAACAAACAAATGAGAAAGTTAGTCCTTCCTCTGGCCTTTCTGGTGAATCTGTGTTTCATCATTTCACCCGAAACTCCCCAAGGTCCAAATTTGTGTTGTGGTTTGTGTACGACTTCTGCGTGGTCCAGAAACAAGACAGTGGATCAGGAGTGAAAGAATCTCATCAAAAGTCTTTCGATATCCCTATTTCAGGCTTTAAAAACCACAACATCAGTTCTTCCCAGCACTTGTGTCTTTTGGGCTCGGTCGTTCTAATTTGCATCGAGTTACAGAGAATTACACGGGATAGGGTACCAGCCCTCGAGAGCTCTCTGGCTAATTTGAAACTAGACAAAGCAAATGAAATGGAAGCAGACAAAGAGGAGGAAAGCAACAGCCATCAGATAATGCCATATGCTATCTGAGATCTAAACCGGATGGCTCTGAATCATCTGAAAGTACTATTAAAATTTAATTCATTAAACGCCGTACACCCTGATTGCTCCTCAACCATCATCAATTTGTCCACTTTTTTGTAGCTGTCATAACCGTCTCGGAGACTGATGAGATTTGAATGTTTTGAATAAACATCTAAATTGTGCGTGTTTACCAAAATCAAATCCCAAAGTACGCAGCACTCTCTGATCGTTAGCGAGAACTCATCAGCCGTAAGCGAGAAATCAGTTCCTCCACTCAAGCTCTTCAAAAAGCCTCTCTTCAAGAAAACAGGGCAGCGGAAAGTGAAAATTGGCCTTAACAAACGCAGAAGTAGATTCTGTACCCACCACCAGCTCGTTGGCGAACACAGTGATGATGAATGAGGGTCCCTGAGAGTCCCCTTCCCACGTCCCCTCCTTCCCCTTGCTGGGAGTCTCTGGCACTTGATATTCATCAGATGAAAAAACATTTTAAGGAAACTCAGGAGAAGGAAAAACACGGTTTAAATGGATTATCTGTTCATGAATCAGTTGGCACGTTACATATTTCAACAAGATTTTAAATACTGAGCTAGAGCTACAGTTTTCCCTGAAGCATCCTACCTAGAGCCAGGGCACTGCTTGCTGGACATGGCTTTGGCTGTGGAAGCCCCATGCACCACGGGGCGGTGGGGTCTGGGAGGTAGATGTTTGCATGGTTCGTGAACTCCATCACCTCCAGGCACCAGTGTGAGCTCATGGCAAAGGGAGGGGGCTGCAGCATGTATGCACCGAGGGAGATTTCTGCATCGGGGTGTGTGTGTGTGTGGAGAGAGCTGGGCTAGTGAATTTGTTGCAATTTTCCTGGTTTTTAGGGCCAGAGCATCACTTTGCACTGCAAAACCCGAGTACATGGTCCTCGCGCGAGGCTCTGGGTGAGTTGTAGTGGGGCTGTGTGGGATGCTGACCTTACACGTCTGCAGCAGTGAGGCACCTCAGGTCCCTGGAATTGGGTTTCCATGTCCTAAAGACATCATAGAAGAACTCGTTTCACTATCTACTCCAGCTGTAGGCTGAAATACAAGCAGGATCTTTATCAGAGAACTTTTAAGAAAGAAAATGCAAAAGCAAACCAACTACTTTATCATGACATGCGACGGTTTGAAATTAGAACAGTTTGTTCTTGTGTACAACCACAAGGAACAGAGCTGGGTGTACATGTTTTGCACTCATACTATTCTCATCACTTGCTTCATACTCATATTAATAACAATTAATTATAATTTTATCCTGATATAACTATGTTGACTGAAATGGAGTCACACAAGGGATTAATTTGGTCCAGTATAGTTTTCCATCATTGCATTTCTTGCCTGTGTTTTTTCAAAGCGTTATTATAATAAATTAATTTGAAAATTGTTAATTGTTCAATTGTTAATTGAAAAGTTAATCTTATTCTCCAGATTCTCCAAACATAAAACCTCCCATTCTTCTCAGCAAATATTTACAGCCCGGGACTTGGGCAGTAACTGAGCATGCAGCCGTCAGAACAGCACTAAAATGGGAGGACAGTAGCAATTTTTAAAACCAAACAGAGTATTTACAAAGTATGTGGCACACAATGGACAATATTGTAAAAGAAAAATATAATGCATGTGTACAATAAGGTGAAAACAAATACGTTTTCATTTTTTATTTTGTTGACTGGTATACAAGGTTCTAAAAAGGAATTTTTTTTCCTTTGTGAAGAACGCGCTGCAGATTTACAATATTATATTCCACTGTATACATTTGCTAACAAAAAATACCACTACTGTATCCACACCAGTGACAAATCTGCCAGAAAGTGACTAGTTGATATGCCTTTTTATTACTGCAGCTGCCTTGTTTTTTCTAGTCAAAATAAAAGAAAATCACAGGATCCTTAAAATAATAGCTGACAGCAGGTAGTTACTGAGAAATGCATGTCCCTGGCTCTTAACTTTGTAGCATCCATCCAGATGGCAGATTAGAGGCTGGGATCTGCAGGTTGGTGACAAATACACGGGTAATAGCATTCAGCTTGCCTAACTGTAAAAGTGAATTCACTATTCCTCTTTGATTGTAGACCTGACATGTCAGATGAGAGGAGGCTCTGGAAGGAGCTGCCAAAGCAATAGCACAAATAAATGCCAGACACAAGCGCCGCTTGATGTAGGATTACAAACACTGTACCTATCATCAATTCAAATTTAGCTGATATGTAAAGTCAGCGGCGGTGTTACATCAGACGAGCAGCACGAATGCGGAGGGCTGACGGGTACCCGGGTACGGATACAGGAATCGGGCGGCCCCTAATGACTTCTCCCCGCGACACCGCATCAAGTGATTGGTTTTGCCAGGAGAAAGCAACGCTCCTGGAATTGCACTTGCAACATACGGCACACGGGGTGCTTAGCAGTCGCCGCCTAATTTGTCCCTCTGCCCTTCCCTATGCCGTGTTATCCATCACTTGACTTTTGAACAGCCCTGATCTATCTCCCTCCCTCTCCCTCTTCTATTTTTTTTTATCCCCTCCCTTTTTTCCTTTTCCTGAGAAGCACAAAACCAAAGTCAGAAAGAGGCGGTGCAAGCCTGGCGCTAATCTCTTCACTTTGCGTGGGGACAGTCTTCCAGCAGCCCAATTACACCAGTCAGTAATTAGCGGTGCAGACTAGCTGAGGGTCTCCTGGCTGAGCCTTGCCCTCTGTATCAGTTACAGGGCATGGTAGGGGAGTTTTGCATGGTCATTGCATGGAAGTCCTCCCTCTAGAAGCCAAAATGATGGTTTCTAGGGCTTCCCGCGGTCTCAGTGTGGCTGAAGCTTAGGACCCTCGTGTTTTCATCGCTGGTGTTGGGAAGAAGGTGCTGGAAATGGCAAACAAAGCTCCTACGCTCTGCGATGGGAGGAACTTCATGCCAATGTTTCTGTTCCACCTCTTTTGCATGTAACATACTGCCATTTTATCAATACAAAACTATAGCGTCTCTTCTTCTGTACGTGTCTTGTTTTTCCAGTAAAGACACTATTGGTGGTCTTTGGAAAGATGCAGGAGGAGAATTTTTTACAATTAATACTCAAGGCTTTATGCTCGCAGTTGCCTTCAAACTGCAGCCTGATCTTTCTTCACTAGGAATAAAGCACTATCCGTTGAAGCTAGATTTTTAAAAAGTAAAGGTTATGTAAATCTCAGGAAATCCCACTTTATATATGGATTCGTTCAACAGGTATGTGTAAGATAACCTGAAAACACACATGGCAGATTAAAAACCTGTTTAAACAGGATAAATAAATATACATGCTTATTGTTTTTTGTTTCTAAAATGTCTATTTGTGACTTGTATTTTGGCTTGACTCACAACAGCCATTCTTCTTGTACAGATCCTTTGTACCCCTGTTTTTGCTCATTGGTCGCTGTTTCATTATTTACATGACAAATCCTATTGAAAAGCCAGATGCTAGAAAGGCAGTGAAAGCATCATGGGAAACTGCTGACTAACATTTTCCAAAAGTCAAGTCCAAGCGGATCGTGGAGGAATTAGCCGAAAGAAATACCCCTTACATCTTGAAAGAAGGAATCCTCTTGCTATCTCCTTTCTCTAGCAGGACATCAGTTCTGCCAGCCTGTCTTCCCAGGGTGCAGGAGTCTCAGGGCTGATGGCTGAATTATGCTTTACATCGCACAGGTTTCAGGTTGAATTCTGGCATAGTTCAGGGAATGTAAGCAGAAGCATAATTTGGCCTAACTCTGTAATGTCTGCTCAAAATTAAAGCTCAACCAGATGAGAATGAGCTTTTTTTAGTTTTGTATTAAAATCTTACCTTCCCAGTCTGAAAGAGCTTTGGTAGATCAAGCATACATACACTTTCATCAAGGTCCCTATCAAATTGCTCTGTGTCACTGCAGAGAAAACTGAGGATTAATCTATTTAGATCAACAGATTAAAAAGTAATATGAAGACGTCAAAATCTGAAATCTTTTTAAGAGAATGCAGGTGAGTAATGAGGCTGTCTATTGGTGTCTTGTATTGATCAAGTGTTAATGTTTCACTTAATATGCCCTGATATTTCAAAACCTGTCAGCTCTCTCTTCTGGAGGAGCTGTTTGTCAGCAGCACTGGCTTTACAGCATTCACCCATCTCCCCTTAGTATCCACAAAAAGTTTTGTTGCCAGAGATCTGCTCACATACCTGATTTATTGCCCACAACTCTCTATGTTATTGCACCATTTTTTTCCTAAATGATACTGATGCTCAAATCATTTTGTTTACCAGCTAGTCATCTAATTGTTGCTTTACATAATCATATTTATATTAAGTAGATAGGAACAATTAACTTCGTTTTAAGTGTAGTTATTTGAAATACAGTAGTGGTAATATCTGCCAGAAGCAAATAAACATATTAGCAGGAAATGCTTAAATGATCTGGATAACCCTATGAGCCAGCATAGCAGGTGGTAATATCCTGTTTTTAAATTACATTTCAGCAAGTGAACATAATAAATCCTCTTGTGTTATATATTTCGCTGGTAGCAACTTATACTCACATTATTCTATTTGACCTCATTACTGCTAATCATTATCACATTTTTAATAGCTGCCACAGTGAGTGAAACAGTTAATACAGTATTTCTTGCCGAAAGAGAGCCTGTCAGGTTATTGATGACAAATTAAAATTAATAAAGAAGATCTGTGTTGAATTTGAAGGAATGGAATAACTGTGAGCATCCAGATGATTGGAAAGGCCTCTGGGGTACTCTGTGAAGAGTAATGTTTTTGGTGTACGTGTATTGTCTTGAAAGGAACGCTAAAACTGCCAAATCTCTGCTTTTGCCTGGAAGACTTCCTGAAATAGGAGCTGTATTCTTTTGGCCCTCATCACATGTAATTTATCCCTGGGAGAGTTATTTCCCGCTCTGTACACCTCCGCTCGGTGCTGTAATAACAGCCAGTTGCCGGGGCTCTGCCGTTTTATTTACCTCGCTGAGCATCTTTACAAGAACCATCACCAGCATATGCTGGGCAGGTCCGGATGAGGCAGTAAATAAGTAAAAGTCCAAGACTGAATTCCTGCCCTGGCTCTTTGCTGAAAATTTAGCCTATTGCTATTTATTTAAAACTTTCTGGGGCCGTACAGTCCTCCTGGCAGCGGCGGCGAAGCGTTGCTACCCGGTGTCCGGGCGTCCCCCCGTCGCTGTGGAGCCGACGGGCGGTACCTGGTGCTAACTAACCGGCTTTATGAAAAATTAATGCATTTACATATCCTCCAAACACTCCTGCCCGGTTTAAAGAGCGGTGTTTATGAGAGGTGAGGGCTCCGTGGGGATGGGGCGGCCGCGTGGCGGGAGCCGTTCCCCATCGGGGAGGGCAGTTCAAGGCCATCCCGAGGTCCTGAATTAATTGAACGTCGCGGTATTAGCTCAGTCCTTAGCAGACAGTAGTCCACACCGCAGAATCACCAGACATAATTTTGACTGTGCCCAGGAGGCATACCAGGGAGACTGAATTATCTCTTACCAAAAGAGAAAGTAGTCCTTTGAGGTCAACGGCGGAGGTCGTCGGTGGGTCAGCGCAGAGAAACGCCAACGCGAGATCTGCCCTAAAAAAGAAAAAAAATAATGGTCCAATTACCGCCCGTAAGCAAGTCATGCAGAATTTCTTCACACAAAGGGGGTTTTTTTGGAACAGCGAAGGAGCCGGCAGCCAGTAACAGAAGTAGCATTGCGGGGAGGTACTCGCATGAAATTTTTTGGAAAGGAAAATAAATAGAAGGTGCAGCCGTTAATTGCTTGAGAGCCGTCAAGCTGCAGGATTGCTGGGTAGCGTTCAGCAGATTCATCCGTATTTTCTCCGAGAACGAGACAAAGCTTTGGTGGATCATACGCTCTCCTGGTCTGCGATCTTAATATGCTTTGAGTACAGGAGGATGCGTCTTTTCTTTAAAAATATCACCTTTTAGGAGTTATTTAGAACCAGTCCCATTTGGAAGGGGAAAAAAAGTGGCATTATGGGTTTCTGAGTTGTAGAAAACTAGAGCGAATTTGATAGCAATGAACTCTGTCCGAAGGTTCAACCACAGCAAACCCTTCCCCCACCAGCGGTCTGAGACACACGCTCCTTGCTGAGTCCCGATGCTCAGCGGAACATCTGTACAGTTCAAAGATGCCACGCGTTTAGACCTTCGGCTGCACCTAGAAACGCATCTTTTCACATCGGATTAAAGGGTGCCGAAAGCCTCAGCACTGAAGGCAAAACTTCGTGCGGCTCGCGTGGTTGACAACTGCCACTCAAATAGCTCTGCCAGTGAAATTTGAAATAAAAATATAGGAAATGAGGAGTTAATTCAATTAAACGTTTTCCCACCCACATATTACCTTTCCTCACCACTCAAGGGAATCATTCGTGGAGTGTATATCACCAGCAGACTTATTTTTACCATTATTTTTAACTTAATGAGTATACCTTACACATCAGAGAGAAAGTACAAAGGTTAAATTTTACATTAAGAGCACATTGCAACATGGTATGCAAATATTCCTATGCAAATCTAAAGCCACCGGAAGATAAATGTGTTATATTTTTAACCAGTTAACTATGACTGTGAAGTATGGTGCGAGATATTCGGTAGTTTCGGTTTATATCTTTCTTGTAAATAATGCATAAAGTATGTAGATGTTGTCAAAATATGATTAAGCTATTAGCTTTATAGTTTTCATAGTTAAGAATGTGTTCAGCATGTAGCTCATAATAACTCATTTCTAAACGCAGACACCATTATAAAATATTTCTTGTTCAAGTGAATGTTGTCATGTGACATAATGATTTTGCTTAAAACCAAGTTAAATGAGGAGTAAAATTAAACAATATTGCATGAATTGTGTTTGACTAATTTTGTGTCACATTATATTAGCCAAGCTTTCAAAATATGTGTTAATGACAAATAGTGTAAGCCCCTAACATACTTTATATGTCTGTAAAATCACCCTTAAGTCATTAGCTTTTAAAGGTTCATTTTGTTTGCAGTTTTTGTAGCCACTGGCTTTTTAGTGATTACTTTTGTCTGTGAAACCAGACATGATTAAAAAAGAGAGATTTTACATAAGTCTTTGGGACTTATCGCCGTGTTATAGGTGTGCATTGAAACAATGTCTAATAATTGATGAGCTCTACAGATTTTAGCTAAACGTGGTTTAGGGTGTGTTTTAACGTTTATGTGGTATTTACATAAGAACCACACTGAGCTTTTAATCAACAGTTTGTTTCTTTTGTGTCTGGATTTATAAAAATATTTCATACCAAATGCAGTGAAAGTCTTACAGATCTCCTAGTTTAATTCAAAAATGCCCAAATTTGGTTCAATAAGAGAACTGCCTCCTTTTGGTGTGCCGTAAGTCCTATGAGTTTGGCAGTGGGGGCTTGCAGCCTTCACAGCACACGTGGAAAGGCTTCTTTGGACTTATTGTTGCTGGGGCAAGACTATATTTAAAGGGCTCGTGGTGCTGAAGTGGAGAAGACTAAAAAGCTAGGAAGTTTCTTTTCTGGATGAGCGTCCAGACTTACCCAAGCCTGCACAGCCAGATGGACATCTCTGGTCTCTATTCAGCTATTTTCCTGAATTTGGCTCTTACTTTCCCCCTCTCTCTCTGGGTGTCCCTTGACAGAGAGGGGAAAGGTGGGTGTCCAGCCAAGCTCCCTGTCTCACTGAGGGGGATTTCAGAGAGGTGCCTGCCCCAACACCGGTCACTCAGAAACACAGAGGGGTCTTTCCATGTGAGAGCAGGGCCCGGCAGTTGTAACACCAGTTCTTGAGTCTTTCCTCAGAGGGAAAAAAAATAAAGACTTTATACAGCGATCTCTTCCTGTGTATGTTTAACTATTAAATAAAGAAAAGAGCCCTCCCAATGGGCAAGGGTGATGTTGAGGAACGCCAAATGCTGGGTGGGAGGTAAGGGCAGGATTCTGAGAACGGTGGGAAGGTGCAGAGAGAAGGCAATGTAGTGTTTTTTAGTGTTTCAATGCTCAACTTTGATAAAATCTTCATTCTGCCCACCCTACCCTTGTGCCTTAGAAAGCTACAGCTTTATCTCAAGAATTTTCCCTCTGGACACTTGTCAGAACAAAGAGTATGGACTTTGCATATCATTTATCCTCTTGTATATAAGGAGCTTGTCACATCTTAATGTTGAACCTCACCAGAGAGCAGACCTCTCGAGCACTCGGCTCTCTGCTTTGCATTTGGGTGGGAAAAGCGGATCTGTGATGCCGCTCCGGCTCCTGCCTGCGTCTGGCGGCTGCTCTGCCCGTTCCTGCTGCGCAACACGTGCCATCGGCTCCATGGCTTGTGCTGACTGGAAGGGGGCAGTAACAATGGGGGAGAGGTGCTGGGCAGGCTGGCAGCTGAGGAAAACCCCAGGAAAGACTGGGGGATGCTGGAAAACACTTCTGAGGTGGCTGAATTCCTTTTGTTTTCTGCTTTCATCAAACTTTTGATGGGCTTTTGTAGTATGTCCATGATATGAAAATTGCTCATGGGCACTCAACTTTGGCATCTCAAGAAAGGTATGGAAATGATGATGGTGGTGTGCATCCTTCTTTAAAAAAGAAAAAACCCACCCCCACCAAGTTACATTCTGTAATTACCCTTCTGATATATTGTCGGGTTTGAACCCAAAGCCTTCAGAAGAGTGGCTGTGGAACAAAGAGCATATGGTCACCTGGGAGAGGTCTCCTGGCACTGGGTGACCAGGTGTCTCGTGTTTGGCTCCCGGATGAAGGGGGAGGTAAGTGGCTCACACAGCTGAGCCTCGACCAGTTCCTGGGTCCTGGTCAGTCACCTGGGGTCCACGTCCCAGTCTGCCATCCCAGTTGCCCAGGAGCTGGGTGAAGTGGTGGGACTGCCCTCACTGCTCTTTGAATTTCTGAAACTAAAGATCACGGGAAAGATCTTTCACAGTGGGAGGTATTAAACAATCCTGACATAGCAATCACTGAGGAAAGGAGATCCTCTCAGACATTAGGGCTATCAAAACCTCCAGTTTGAGTTAGTCCTTTACCCACAGGACTGCTTTCATGCGTTGCACTTAGCTACTTAAATCCTTTGCATGCCAAAATATTTAATAACAGCTGTGGGACCAGGGCTTTTCTCAGGTACTGAGTTTACGACATGTATGAAAGGCAGAGCCTTTCCACTTCAGGGAAAACGGGGGCAATGCTTTCCTCTTGCCTGTGTGATGCTCTGCACATAGGCAACGGATGCCAGTGTATATACTCCACTGTTTTGCGTTCAAGGTAGGTGATGGGAGTGTGTCTATGGGAGAAGAAACATGCAGCTGGTTTAAGGTAGAGCAGAACCAGTTGTCAGCTTTAGTTTCTGGTTGGCAAGAAAGCTGGTTACACCGATCCCAACAGCCGAGGCTCAAATTTTGTACTGTGTTCTTGTGTTTGAGGAAAGCCTCTTTCTGTGCGTCTCTGACTCCAGAGAGACAACGACGACTTCCTCCGCACCGTCTTTGCACAGAGCTGAAGCTGAGCTCGCACAGGCTAGAGGCTTTGTAAGTCCCCATCCTCTGGTAACGTCAAGACATTTGCCCAGTGATGTCCCTCTGTTTCTTTAAGAGGTTTATTTAGGTCTGCCCCAAGTATGAATTGGTTTGGAAAGACAAAGGTGGAGTGTATTACGTGGGGCAATAACGCTGCTACGTTCTGGAAGATACTGCCAAATTGCACTAGCTCTGGAGTCCACGGACACGTGTGTGCAGTGGGCCGCAACGTGGACTTCGGGGCGTGCAGGTGTAGACAATACCTGAGCATCCCAAACTACTTAGACTCCAAATTATTTGCTCTTTCTGTAGCTTTCTTACATGTTTTGCTGCTGTTACCCATAGAGGGGAAGAGAACTGCACTATAACATCACAGCAAAGCAGTGATCTCTGTTAGGTCCCTAGTCTTCTAGCTGGGCTCAAGCTGGCTTGGTGTCTCTTTAAAACCCAGGTACCAATTTGGATCAGCCTGATTGTCTCCAGGTGTAGCTCCCAACCCCTAATTGCAACAAGCACAGGTGATTTCCTTCCCAACAGCCCAAAGTGTGATTTGCCAGGGCGCTCCAACAAATAAAGCAGTGGGCTTGTACTCTGGGGGCCTGGTTTTGTTATCACCGTTGAACGACACAGGGTAAGTCACCCATGAGCTGTGTCTCGTATTCCTGTTGAGAAAATTGGTCTGTGAGATGCTATAAGAATTGCTGTTTACTTGTCCTATGGGAAAATTAAATGGAAATTTTCTTGGCTTTATGTTTGTGGAGTATTATATCAGTCCTGAATTTAGAATTGCTAAAATAACATTTAAAATAAGTAAATTAAATTGAAATAATAGAACATAAATCTCCACTACTTAAAAGGTGCAGAAGTTCAGTGCTGCAAACTCAAATGTAGAACAATTCTTAAGATCATTCATCTGCAGTGAGGTTGGTGTCAGTGGTTTTGGGGCATTAGAGGTACATTCAATAGCTCTTCTCGAGTGAAAGCCACTACCATTGCCGGGTGGTAACATGGGTCTTGAGTGCTTGCAGAGAAAACAGTTTTGGGAAGCAGATCTGGTGGGCTTTGCCAGCAGGGACTGGTAGACTGACTATCTGAACAAGGCAAGGGATGGATAATTTAGTTTTATTTAAATCTGCAGGTTTTTTTACCAGGTAATAGTGGGAATTTTTGAAAGGATATGCAAGAACTGTTACAATTCCTTCTTTTGCTGATTTTCAAATTTGATGTAGAAGTTCAGAGGGCTTTCTGACAACTTTCAGGAAAGAATGGCTGTCAAGGAGGATGTTGAACACTAGATGGGTTGGATCATATTAGCTGCTGCTCTGCTGGCTCCTGATTAATACTCTGGGTTCAATCTATCATGATGCAATGATGGCTCTGCCACAGTATTACACAGAGTTGATTGAACTGGTGATTTCCATAGCTATTTCTGGAAGATCAGTACAAGAAAAACAAAGCAGGTGAAATGGATAGCTAACAGTGAAGCTGTTTAAATATTTATAAAACAGTTAGCTAAGATTCAGGATCCATTTAACATATCCAAATTTGATACGTTAAGATGAATAATTGCTCTTCTGTAATACCGTTCCATTTATTTATTTATTTATTACAGAAAATGGTGTTACCACTTTCCCTATGACTCGAAGAAAGATTTTGAAAGTAATATGTTGTCCTTGGACCAAACTCTGAATGATCATAAAATGTCAATCTGGAATAATGCCATTTTTATGAAAAGCGATGTTGATTTACTTTGCTGTGTCGAGTATAGAATTCAGTCCTTCGGTCCTTTCTCCTCTAAAAGGAGGAGGAAAAAAAAAAAAAGCAGCTCTTATTTGCCCCAAAGAGTTTGTTTCAAGGAGGGGAAAAAAAAAGGGTATTTTACTTCCAGACTAGAAAACCACAGTATTATAAGAACAGAAAAATTCCATCAATGAATCTAGAAATAGCTTTTAAAATGAAAATCAAATCTGTCTCTTTTTTAGAATGCAAGAGTTACATCTGAAGGAAAATATTTAATGTTTTAAATTCAACAGTGTTCCCCAGACCCTCTAGTACAGCCCTGTGTATGCTTAGAAAGAGCTACTTCATCTATTTAATTAAGAGAAACTACTATCAAAGCAGATTTCGCATTTAAAATTCGTGTTTAAACTTCTCACAGATTAAGTGAGCTTAAACAGTTGCTATTCCTGACTTTAACAGCATTATAAAATACATTAGAGATTGAGAGGATAAAATTCTGCCATGTTAGGTTATAACCTAACTGCTATTTGCAGTTGTAAGGACTACTAATGGCGCAGGGACAAGATTTATTATAGTAAAGACATCCTGCTTAA
This sequence comes from Rhynochetos jubatus, assembly GCA_027574665.1. Classification (NCBI taxonomy): domain Eukaryota; kingdom Metazoa; phylum Chordata; class Aves; order Eurypygiformes; family Rhynochetidae; genus Rhynochetos; species Rhynochetos jubatus. The sequence goes on along the minus strand of CM050655.1, from coordinate 40,665,947 downwards.
CATTACCCTTGTCATTCCATTAATAATGACTGCTTATGAGCCATCTCGTTGGCATCTTTGTTGTCCTGAAAACTTAAAACTCGCAGCACAATTCTTTACGATGTGCTACATTGCCCCCTCTGGGTATTCCTGACCATTATCCCATTTGGTTATATTCAAAACTGCTGCCTCCTGAGAGAGCATTAGGGCCGACCTTTAACCCTGCAATATTCTTGGTTCAAATGGCGTAATAACATGTAGTGAATATTTACAAGCATACTTATACTATAATAGAGTACTGCTGTGAACATTAGCACATATTTTCTGCTCAATCAGGCTTTGATGTAGAGCTTGGCTCGTACCCTGGAGAAAATGCAGTCCCCAATAAGCTGTGCTAGTGAAACACCCTTGAACCTAAACAGCTTACGCAACGTAAACTGCCGCGATGCAGATTAGCAGGCAAACGTATACGTTTGCGGTGCTGCCGGTCCCAGCAGCGGGATGCGCGTGGGGAGGCGCAGCCCATCGCGCGGGACCTGGGACTTGGGTGGCCGTGGTAAGGTGGGTCGAGACAGGGTGCGCTTATCCACGAGGAAATTAAACGCAATAAGCCGTAATGACAACAGGAGCAGCGTCTCTCCTGGCCTGCCCGCTTTCGGAGCGGCTGTGGGGGCAACCGCCTGTTACACCGTGGACTCCCAGCGCTTGCATCTTCCCACTTCTCTCTCCATCCTTGCTTTCCTTGCCGCTATCCCAGGTTCCTGCCGCGTGTTTTCTGAGATGACATCAGAGTGCTGGCAGCAGCTGTACAAACCGTGCTTGCTTCCACAGCAGTCCCTTGAATCCCAGCCTCTCCCTGCATGTCCGGCTCTGGCGCTGCCTGTGCTGAGATCATAGAGACATAGAATCCTGCAGGTTGGAGGAGACCTTTACGATCAACAGCTCCAACCGTTAACCCAACACTGCCAAGCCCACTACCAACCCATGGCCCTGAGTGCCTCATCCACGTGTCTCTGAAACCCCTCCCGGGATGGTGACTCCCCCACCTCCCTGGGCAGCCCCTTCCAGTGCCTGACAGCCCGTTTGGTGAAGAGAGTTTTCCTAATACCCAGTCTAAAGCTGCCTGGTGCAACAAGGGCTAGCAATCAGGAGACTTCTTTCCATGGAATGCCTCATGGGAGGCACTCTGCTCTTGCCCCAAACTGCCTTATCTTCTCTCTCCACCCCCAAGCGACAGAGCTGTAAAAACTTACAGAAAGTGGTGGCAGATGGTGATTTCAAAGATAGCGGGAATTGCACATCAGGGCTCCTTTAGGTTGATAGGTGAACATCTCCGCTCTTCTCAGCGAGGGAGAGTTTTGGCTTCCATGTGGCTTCATGCAATGTTGCCCTCCATCTGCAATTAGCATCCTTCCTTTCTGGGCTCCTGTCCTGCACTGACAGCCATCCTCTCCAGCCTGGCTGTGCTTTTCCCACCCACCCAAAATATCCCTGGAGTCATTCCCTCACCACCTCTTTGCCTGTCCAGCTCCTTTCTCCCCTCCCTATCCACCGTTACCTGCTCTATCTTGCCCCCCATCAGCACACCCTTTATTTTACTGTCCCTTACTGAATGGAATGGGTGGGGTGTCCGTAGGTGCTTGCTTGCCCCAAGCCATCACTTCCAAAGTGATGTGCATCACTTTGGCACGACCCACAGATGAAACCTAGGGCACAAAATGTCTATCACAGCCAGGTTACGGCTCTAATGTTCATTTGGGTATAGATCTTTTTGCTCCCCTTGATTGCTGTTTTCTTCTTCCTTGAGACCAAAGCTTTTCTGTCATTATATCACTTTTGTTGTGCTTTGCTCTCTGTTACCTGTTCCTGTGAAGTGCCCCGTGGCAGAGTGGAGACTTGATTGATCCTGTACCCATAGCTGCTCATGCACTCTTTCTGATTTTCAGGTCTGGGAGGAGAAAGGGTCACTTCCTAGTTTTGTTGGTTTATGAGTGTGTAGTTAATCTGCCTCGCTAAGAGTCCAGCACAGAGGTAACATGAGCTGTTGAAAGAAGAGTCTCTGGTGGTTATGAAAAACTTTGACTGGGCAATATCTGTCTGTCTTCAGCCAAAGATAGAATAAACCTTCCTTATTTTCTTGGTGAAACTTATAAACCTGTTACAGCTTTTGCATTAAAATCTTCCTATACAAAGGAGATGTCCATTTTTGATATTTTATTCATAAGATCCCTCAAGGTGTCATTGAAATTCTTGCAGTCTTTCATCAGCATGATCCACTCTTGGAGAGTACACCTGCACAATAGATGAAATGGTCGTCCTCGGAGAATAATGGCAGCCATCCTGATATTAATTTGGTTCCAAGTAATTATCAAGTTCATATCTCTGTTTGCTGGGAACTTTTTCTTCCTTTTGATTTTTTTTTTCCCCCTAAATAGAGTTAGCAGGGCTTGTTAGTGCAGCTCCAGACCGCCCGTACAGACCAATCCTCTTTGCTGGGACTCCCGTTTGGTACCTGTAACCTTGACAGAGTGCTCTACAGCTGTCTCTCTTGTCCTGAAGTTATTAATATTTGGTGTGGGAGGATTAAGAGTGTGCCACACAGAAATTTGTACCCTGTAGGTCTAATTAATGCTCTAGGAGTACAAGACTATATAGACATATGTCAAATTTCTGCTGCCCTATCGATTACACTCCTGCGTGTGCAAGTCAAGAATCAGGTCTGGGTCTGCAGTGTCATAACTCCAGACAGTTTAGATATTTTTTTCTAAAATAATATCAGTTGTCACATGTCCACAAATCTAGCTTGCAATACAAACAGCATCAAGTGACCTCTCTGCCGGGGACAAATCCCTCGCTCTGTCCCGCTGTAGGAGCGAGCCGTTGTTCCAGCACGGCACGGTTCCTGCAACGGCAGAGAAACAGCTCAGAACATCAGAAGTTAATCTTGAGAAGCTGCTGCAGTGATTTCAAAACTTACTACTACGTATCTGTATTTCAGCGCTCGTTAGAGGAGAGACACTCCTCTATCCATCCAGCAGCAGGGGCAGCTCCGTGGCTGTGAGCTCTTGGGTGGATTTTCTTAATAGCTGTACAGTGATATGCATATGGGTATATTCAACACGCATATATGCATATCTTTACATTAAGAAAAAGTAATAAGCCATGGAGTGGCAAGACCAGATGAGGAAAGACCAGCAGTGTTTCGATACATAAATTCTCACCTGCCGCCTGAAAGATGCTGTCGTGCAACAGGAGGACCTCAGTGCATCCTGAGGGACTCTCTCAGTGCCAACAAAAACCATGAGCCTTCTGAAGAGTTGAGAAAGTCCTTAAATCCAATTAAATCCTTGCTCCTCAAGGCCTGATGGGCATGGAGGAGTGCAAAGCCCATGCCTGGGGAGGACCAGCCCCGGCAGTGTGTTGGTGTCTCTCAGAGTTCGCCGGTCCTCTTGCACGCCTGTGCAAGATACTGTTTGAATGTCTCTGCCTGTGATGATGGAGACAGAGCTGTGTCTCTGCTCAAACACATAAAATTCAAATACTATCTGAAAAAAGATTTTTAAATTTTTTATTATTATTTGGGAAAACTTGCCTATGGGTGTTGTGGCAGCACAGAGGTCTGGGCAGTGGACGAGCCCAGCAGCTTTCTTCAGATCACTAGGGGTTTCTCCTTCTTTCCCCTGGCTCTTGCCAGCCAATTTGTATTTTGAAGGAAGCCTGCAAGAAATTTTGTGTTTTCTTCAATTCTTTCAGTTTATTTCTGTTCACAGAGCTCTTCTTTTCCCCCCCATAGGCAGTAAATCCTTAGGCTGAGCCATCCATTTATTACCAGTTGGCAGTTGTTCAGTCTTCCAGTTTACAGTGATCTGTTTTTAGCTGCCAATAGTGCAGCATTAACAAATCTGTTCTGATATTTATCTCTGGCAGTGTCTTTTGTTAAATGAAGAATACAAAGTTTAGGACACACTGTATTGGTATTTTTATTGCATCAGGTAGGGCACTTAAAACTTCCCTCCAGTATTTTTCCAGCATGGGATAATATTGCTAGCACTGTACATCCTACGATGCAGTTCTCTCCTATTTCTTTTTCAGATGCTGCTTCCTGAAAAAGGAAGGTTTGATGGAAATACTCTTTGCTTTGTTTTTGATGATTTTATAGAAAAATCTCAACGTAATGAAAAACAATAAATAACTTATTGATGTGATTTATTTCAATTTTTCTTACGTAATTATCTTTCATTTTAGATGGGAAAAGTATTTGACATCTATGTAGATCCCACCACCTTGGGCTGATAGCCCAGGGCTTTTTCGGAGGGAGGAATAAGGGAACAGGATGGTGCCTGTGTTTGCTTGCTGGGCTGCGGGCTGCATGCATGCCAGCACGCTCGCTATGGCAAAAATAAGAGGATCCACTTTTTTCATCTATGTATTTATCCATCAATCTATTTATTTTTAACGCTTGGAGAATGGTGTGGGTTATAATTTGCATTATCAGAAGAAACTGCTCACTTGATAAATTGTGTTTTACACTACTTTTGCAGAATGTTGGTGGCTTTAATTATCCAGCCTGCAGATGGTTTGGATAAAAGATACGTTTCACAGTGCATCTACATCTTTCTTCAGCCGTCGTATACTTAAATTGCAAATTCTCATGAACTGTAACCCAGTATCTGATGGCTCTTGATTCTACATTTCCCTACAGATCATCTCTCTTCAGTTGTGTCAGAGCTGGAAGATGTGACTGTTAGTAAAAGGTATAGCCATATTGCACTCTAGAACCCCCTGCAATCACATGCCATTAAGGGTCCCATTTAAGATCACCAAGACAGAAGCCTGAGGAGGAAGAACCTTGCAGTGATGCAGGCAAGGAATCACTTGCAAGCTGTAATGAAATCCTGGAGGCTTCCTTACAGACAGATCCCCTCTTGTTAGGCGAGGTCTGAGCAGGCACAGAGTTCACAACGATGCTCAGCAGGAGGTTCCGTGGGGGTCCCTCAGCCGAAGTTTATCAAACAACCAAAAGCTCATTCTCCTCCTTTCCCCCCACGACTGTTCTTGCATAAATCTGCCCAAATTTGAACTACTGACAGGCCATTTTTCTGCCAAATTTTGATTCTTGCTTTCCCCTCTGGAAACTTTTTCATTGGACAGCTTCAGCATCCTCCCTGTTCGCAGGGGGCTGGTGCTGTGCCGTGGCAGAGGGAGCCAGCGGTGCTGTTCCGCACGCCCGTCGCTGGTTCCTGGCAAGCAGGGAGCCGTCCTGATTGGAAACTCCACTGATCAATGCAAAAGGCAAAACCTCCAATAAATCCAGCCTGTCAGAGGCATCATCCAGGAAAGGGGTTTTTCAGTCTGAGATGAGTTTTGGCAAATTTATAAGCATCTGGGAATGGGGTTGTAGATGAGGGAATGTAAGTCACTGTTAACATTGGTCTAGAACGTACTATGACTCTACAGGCGTAATTTTAATTTCCAGAAATGGGCTTTGATGCCAAGTGCTTTACAGTCAGTGGAATGAATTCCAACAAACTTGAGTACGTTTGATATCAGGCCTGCAATGACCAACCCCAGCTTGAACATGTTTTCTTGCTCTTAAAATTAGATACCTTCTTTTTGACATTTCAGCACTCTTCTGCTTCCTCCCCTTGTTTTTTTTCCCTTCTTTTGACATGGCCATGCAAAAAGCCCACCTCCTCAAAATCCTGTGTTTAACAAAGGGGAAATCACAAGCCTCGAACGCTTTTGCTGGAGGATGGATTTCACCAAAAATGTTGCATGGGCACCTCTCCCTCTTGGGGTTTTCCTTTTGCCGATGTCACTAATACTTGTGAGCGGTTGTTGCTATAGCACAGACCCTTCTGTGAATTCAATGACCTGTATTACTTTGCATTTGGAAGTTTTGCTAATCTCCTGCTTAAGATTGCTTTTAAAAATCTGTTGGACCAAGGTCTTAGTTTAGAACTGTTCCCATAGGTGACTTTTTAAGATTTGCATAATTGCAGTGAGGTAACGGTGTTTCTTCTTTATCTTGGGAATGCCATGGCTGATGATACTTTGCTAAATACACTGAGTCTTATAAATCATCCCAAGGCCATTGGCTATGAAATCCCTGGAGGGCAGGGATGAGCAGGGAGCCTGGCAGCGGGGCTGCAGGAAGGGGATGTGGGATGCACCGGTGCCTCTGCGCACCCCCGGTAACAGGTGAAGCGTATAGAAGATTTCGGGGTGGCATGTGTCCCTTCAGCTCGGATCACGGCTGCTGGATGTCAGTAAATGGGGTTGCTTTGCCCGAGGCTCTTTGCAGACACGTGCTGGAGTGAGGGACGGGATCAGGGCTCTCATCTCTAATGGATGCAGTCTTAAAAGGTTTTTACTTCCCCCCCCCCCCCCCCCCGATGCCTTTTTTCTTCAGAAACTGTTTATAATCAGTTTAATGCAGTTGAAACCATTACTTCTTCACTCTTCAGAAACTCTTTATGCTTCTTAATTAAAGCCTTTGTCTGAACACAAAATAATTAATACATAAAATGAAGCACAGGGAAAAAATCGACTGTGAAACTAGTCACTCAGTTGTATATTTAAACAATATTTAATCATTAGAGTAACACAGTGCTTGCACTTTTGGAAAGAAAACAAGCCTTATACTTCATGTTTATTTAACACTTTGACTAGTTCATTCTTGGAGGTATGAAATGAGGCTTATAGAGTGCCAGAGCAGTAAATCATATGTTCTGAAAATTACTGGGTCTTAAACAGTAGTGTCATTTTAAACCTAAACAGTTCAGTGGTGCACCAGCATATAAAACTGACCTCTTATAACAACATCTACTGTTTACACTGAAAGGCAAGTAAAGGAAATAAAAACAAGGCATAAAATACGGTGTAGTGAGGATGTCATTTACTTGTGTTTCTGCCTCTGCTCTGGATACCGATGGGTATGACAACTTTCATACGGCTAATGCACTAAAGACAGTAGATGCAAACATGCCGTGCCTCTGTGTGTGTGCCTGTGCCGACTGTGCATGGACACGGAGGAGCATCCAAGCATTTTCCAGTGGTATTTGCTCAGGTTTCAAAACACACTTGTTTTGGCAATGTGCTTGCTCACTTTATAATAACTTTTATAACCAGTGTTCTAATGAAAGAGATTATTGTCAGGAATATTTGTTGGGGGGGGGAGGGGTTTCAAAGCAAATACTTTGTGTTGTGGAGAGTGAATGCCGAATGTTTGAAGTTGTTGGTGCGATGAGCTTACGCTGGCTTGCAAGCACCGAGGTGCTGGTTCACCAGCAGGTTAGGAGAGATGTAGGCTCTCCTAACCAGCTAGGAACTTGGATTTGAGCACAGCCACAGAGTTTGACCTAAAAGCAATCATTTTTGTCAAAATTGTTCACTGATGTTATTTACCAAGTCCTGCTTCAGAGAGGAGCAGGCAGAGAAGATTTTGTGTAGAGTGCAGGTGAGTATTTGCACCAAAACCCCCGAGACTCCTGTCACCCTGAAACATCGGTTGTCTCCATGGTTTGATACATTCAGAATCTCTGCCCCCCATCAGTACTGATACAGGTTTATTGGCCAGTCCCAGAGGAGTTTGCAGTGTTGTTCATTCTCCTGATTGGGTAAAGGCTGCCTTCTAGAAGTAAAATAGCAAAGGCACCTTCCCAGTTGCCTGCCAGCCAGCCCTCACGCTGCCCATGGACACCCCTCCAGCCAGTCTGGCTGCGGCTCCTTGATGGGTGCTGGCGGCAGAAACGCTCCCCTGCTTCTCGTCCTACACACTGATGAGAGAGAGCTGTAGGTTGTTTTTTTTTTTTCTTTGGGGGGGGGGGGGGGGGTGTGGAGTTGGGTTTGTTTTCTCATTTAATTTTTAAGAGGAAGATAGATGTCTGAGCTCTCAGGTTATACATTACATCTGTCATGTACAAAGTTAATACAGGATGATATTGAAATTGCTTTGCCTTTGGATTCTGTCATGCTTCTTAAGTAAAACCTATGTTGGTTTTAAGGCTATGGACCACCAGATTGAGTGTCTCAGAAGTTGGTGACCAAAGGTGAACTCTTTACTATGCCTTTGAAGTAAAGAAGGCCTCTCTTAAGAACAGGCAGTAACCTTTCTTTCCATGTTAACATCACCTTGGTCTTCAGTGCTTCTGCAAGCACATCACGATGTGAATGAAGTGATGGGCTTAAACTTGGAAAGCACCTGGAATGTGCTTTTTATTAGTTTGGATCCTCAGTGAATGGATCATTGAAACACTGAAATGATGAATACTTTAAACATGTGATCCTTCAATTAACTGTATCAGTTGTGTTTGTGAACTGCTGAGAACTTGCATTATTAATGAACACACAAGGTTAATATTTGTCATTTGGAATATGACTTTTGAGTTAATCATACAAGTCATGCCACATTCAATTTTGATTAACTCAGGAAGTTCACGCAGGCTTTGTTAAACAAATATTTATTATGTGTGATGTACTATAAAGTAATAAAGCATTTTTTTAATCCATCTCAGGTCCCATATACAAATGTCTTCAGTATGCTGAAACCTTTAACATGCAAGCAAACATCCTTTTGTTTATGAGGGAATTGAATAAATCATGAGGCCCCTGTGCAATGAGGTTTGGTGGTGTTTTAAAAAAATTCAGATACAATCTGCCTTGCATTGTGGTGGCTGCAGTTTGTAAGGTCTTGCAAAGTGGTCTGCACATGCCATGTGGGTTTTCACATGCAGGTCGTTTTGTGGGACTGCTGCTGTCATTCATCACCTTGCTTCACTTACGCTCGGTTTCAGTGCAGTTGGAGAATTGGGCTACTGTGCAGCGACACACGGGATGCAGAATTGGAGTTTCTTAGCGTTTACATTTTGAACTGAGAAAGGTGAAGTGTTTCTTATCCATGGCTACCTCTGTAGTCTGTCAGCCATCCACGGTGAGGGCTGTGCTGACGTGATCTCGCTGCCTCCAGCCCCCTCTCACTTGAGTTGGTCCATGCCTTGCCCCGTTGTGCTGTGCAGGCGTGTTTTAACATGCAACACCATTTGTATTACGACCAAATTATTTGAAATAATGAAGTATTTCAACAACTTGGTAATGATAAATACTCCTTTGTGAAGTCTTATGTTAGTTTTTGCTCACCAGCTTCAGGCTGGTGAATGCAATGGGAGGGTCTTCAAGTAGATCTTTGCCGATGGATCCTGCTTTGAATGGAAGGAGGGTATTTGATGTGAATAAGAGAACCTTATGTGCCATTCCTATTTCATGAAACACAGTATTGTCAGTCACAAGCCTTTAAAAATTGAGTGAAATCTGAGATTATTAAGAATAGTAAGTACTCTTAATTTTGTTATTTGGCTCTGAAAAGAGTGAAGGACTTAATTTAAACCTTAGTAAAAGCTGAGAGACAGATATAGCAACTTGTTTCAAGTAGTCTGAGGCTTAAAATAATGTCCTGAGTATAAAGGCTGAAGATATATATGCTGTGAATTACAACACAGTTAATGACTTTCTTTGGAAAGAGGGATATATTCTTCTGAATGTTAATTTTGCCAAGTTTTGTTGGGTGATAGGCCACATCTTAAAGTTGCCAGGAGATTTAAGGTTATTTCAGTTAGGGGTGAAATATATATTTTATTTTAAAAATACGCAATTATACACGTATAATATATAATTTGTGCAATTTATTCTGATTTAAGTGATACTCAGCCCCTCCCTCCATAAAGACAAAGCAGAGTGTTGGTTCTGAAAGACCTGTGGATGATTTAATGAATTTTTAAATATTTCATTATTAAAACAAATTTTTTTTTTGATAAATGATCTGTCAACAATACATGAATTTAACTTTTTTTTTTTGTTTGGTCAGTAAAATAAATACTTGGCTAGGCAGCACCTCACCTCGCAAGGGCTGTGGCGTGCTTCAGCGTTCATTCAATTCAGACGTGTCGGCTTTAACTAGTTTCAGTGTAGCTGTTACAATTTTCATCCATAATATATGATCAGTTTGTAAGAATTTCCTCTACATGTGAGAAACATATTTAATGCTAACATTCTCAAATTGGAGTTAGTTATAAATAATGCACTAATAGATGTGAAAGAGCGTAAATGATTCCTTTGTGTTGTACCTGTGAGGTTGTTAGTGCTTCTTTAAAAAACAAACAAAACCTCTTTTGCATGATATTTATTCCCATCTCTTCCATCAAAGGGGTTACAGTCTTTGTACCTTTTTATGTAAATTAAAAATCTTTAGCCAGTTCTGTGTCAAAAATAAATAGTTGAATGAGCTTGCAGACAACATTTATTTTGTATGTACATTAATGGGCACTTCCATTTTTTCCTGCAGGCTAGAATCCACTTTGAAATTCATGTTTGATAAATTCCCTGGCTTTCCGAGTAATTTAGCTGTCTATAGGGCTGTTGATCCTTTGAGTGTATTGCTGAACCACTGGGACTTGTGCACCACATCTGCATATCCAAGTTCAAATATATACTCAAGATGATTGGTTTAAACTTTAAGTTGTTGATCTTATTCCTGATAGATTTGTTAGATTGTCTCCCATTTCATTTCTAAAATCTGTGCCTAATCCATAAATACCCCTTCTTAAATATGTCTCCAATAAATTCACTGATTGAGTTAGTCATTTTGTAAGCGCAGGGCTAAATTAATATTCAGCGTAGCCTAATAATCTTAAGACACGATGCGGTCTGATACTGTGTATACGAATGAGGATTGGAGCAGGGCACTTACGGATCAGACTGGGTCGAGGTACTACTTGCCAAAGTAGCAAGAGTTCCTTTAAAAACAGTTTTACACCCTCGGGGCATTTAAAAGGGGATCAGGTTTTCACTGCGCTATGAAATTAGTGGACAAGAGTTCAATTTATCTGTCTTCCTCAGCTTTTTAAGACTTAGGCTAGTTCAGCTTTGCTTTTTCTGTTTCAGGGCGCCGATTTAGGCTTTTATTTTCTGTTTGTGCGTTCGGCAATAGGGGACGATGCAGCAGATGCAACAGCCAAAGGTACAGCACGTTGAGAGCAAGAAACAGCCGTCTGCAAGTTCTAGCCAGGCTTGTTTCAAATGTAAACTGTCCTGAAGCGCTGGGCAATACCCTCCAGACCAAAGGCACTCCTCTCCTGCCATATGTCCTCCTTCCGCTCTCGGCTGCGTGCGCGTTCTGACCGGGCGTGATGTACGGCAGCGATGAGCAGGGGGCTGGCACCGCAGCCACCGAACAAAGGGAAGCAAGGACATTCCCAAGAGTTGTGTAAACAAGGGGGATCGCTTTCTCGGGGCAGTTTTCACCTCTTCCTGCTCAGTTTATTTTTTTTATGTTGCAGGGCCCCTTTGTATAAAGAAAAGGGGAATGTAAAAGATAAGAATATAGCTTAATTAAAAAATCCTTTTGGCCACGTGCTATTACAAAGTCTGGTTTTCTCTTAGCAGGTACAAGATGAAGTGTTCCGCAATGTGTGAGAATCATTCAAATAATTCAAATTTCGAAGTATTAATTATGTTGTTACAATTTTTGGAGGATTCACATTTATTTTCTTTGTTCCATTTAATAGATCCCTTAACTCGGGAAGACCAGACAGGGGTGCTTTGTTTTGCTAGAGGTAGGTGGTAGGTTAGCAGCATGGGTGTAATAACCTGTTCTGACACTGACATAGCATGAATTGCAATTACACTTCTTTTTCGTTTCTATTCTTCATAAGGCGATTATTCTAATAGTGTACCTTGTGTGGTCTTTCAAGGTAAATTCCAGTAAGTTCCTTGTCTTAATTAATAAAACCGATCTGACTAGTACTACCAAGAGTCAAATTTAGAGTCTCTTGGGCCTCTTTGATAGAGAGGAAAAGAGATGCAGTGGGGAGAGTCTTGGGTTTTTATTGTTGTTTTGTTTTAATAATATGCAAAAACTTATCTCAGACTTTAAATTCTTAGCTGGGGTTTAATGAATTGCTTCGGTGGGAGTGTTGATCTGCTTAAGGGTAGGAAGGATCTACAGAAGGACCAGGACAGGCTGGATCAATGGGCTGAGGCCACTGTGAGGTCCAACAAGGCCAAGTGTCAGGTCCTGCCCTTGGGCCACAACAACCCCCGGCAAGGCCCCAGGCTTGGGGATGAGGCGCTGGGAAGCTGCCCGGCGGGAAAGGACCTGGAGGGGTTGGTCGACAGCGGCTGAATATGAGCTGGCATATGCCTGGGTGGCCAAGAAGCCAACGGCATCCTGGCCGGCATCAGGGACAGCGTGGCCAGCAGGACCAGGGCAGGGATCGTCCCCCTGTGCTGGGCACTGGGGAGGCCGCACCTCGAATCCTGGGGTCAGTTTGGGCCCCTCACTGCAAGACAGACCCTGAGGGGCTGGAGCGTGTCCGGAGAAGGGAACGGAGCTGGGGAGGGTCTGGAGCACAACTCCTGTGGGGAGCGGCTGCGGGAGCTGGGGGGGTTCAGCCTGGGGAAGAGGAGGCTCAGGGGAGACCTTATCGCTCCCTACAGCTCCCTGAAAGGAGGGTGCAGAGCCATAGGTGACTTGGTAGTGTTGGGTCAATGGTTGGACTTGATAACCTTAAAGTTTTTTTCCAACTTAAGCATTTCTATGGTTAGCATCAAAAGGATTAGGGAAGAACGTTTTGTAGTCTTAAACAGGCATGGATCTATGTACATGTGTCTCTGCCCTGTCTCAGAGGTTAATTTTTATCCCTTTAAGTGTCTCTTGTACGCTTCGCATGTGGTTTTTGTAGGGGAGAACAATGTGGGCGACTGCCACAGGAAGAGAAGGGTTCTCAACTCTGAAATTAAATTTATTCATTTTTCATGCAATCAAGTTTGCTCACAGCCATAGTATTTAACATGATTTACTACTTACTTAAATTAACAAATTGGACCATATTTCATTGAGGGAATTAAGCACATCTATAACCTTAATACAGTAACTTTCTCGCAGGTGCTGTCCTACTGAAGTCCATCAGCCTGTCTTCAACACCAGGTACAGCCAAAGCACTTTGCTGAAGCAGATCCCTGCCACCTGTATCTCCTTATTTTGTGCTATGGGCAGTCCTTTCGTGTCTACTGCTCTGTTTTGTCTTAACAGCAGGGGTATGTTTTGATTTGGAATGATCAGGGGAGGAGTTTAAGGCCAAAAGTGGCTTTAGATTAATGATTAAGCCGTTGGTCTGCTTTTGTCAGTAAAACATGGATCCTGCCCCTGAAAAACAGCAGACCCAAGCTTCAACATCCTTCTGTTCCTTGTCAGTGTGTGGGAATTCACACGATATGTTTCCAGTGCTTATTCCTGCCGTTTTGTTCTGATTCCTTTTTCTGCTGCACTTAATCGCCTGAAATACTGGACTCTGTGGCTGCTGTGATCTTATTTTGTGGTAGGAAGAGGTGGCTGATCTTTGAGCTCCAAAGCCCAACCCACCCCATGTGCTCATCATGAGTGCTGTTTTACTCCATCTTCATGGAAGTATTTGTCCATGAATTTCCTCCTCGATCCTCCCTGATTGTTAACACGTACAACTGGATAGGGAAGATGTCCCTATTTTTCACATCCCTGAAGCCTCCTGGACTCTGCTGGGGTCACTCTGATTTAATCTGAGCATTACCTGTCTTCTTCTGGCCTCTCCCTGCTCCACAGAGCAATTCTGGGCTCTTTTCTTACATTTCAGATGTTTTTCTATTGTTCCCCTTTTCCTGTTCATTCTGAACATCTTTCCTCTGGGACTCCATCTGGGTTTTGGGCATTTCGAAGAAATTCTTCTGGGCTCTTTCCATTGTTCTACCACTCCCCATGTTTTCCTGCACCTCTGTTGTGTGCTGCCCAGTGAAGCGTTCTGCTCCCACCAGCCCGTTGCGTCTGCTCCCATCCCTCCTTTCCCCTTCCTTCCCCCCCTCCTGTGGCTGTCACGGCTGGCCCAGGTTAGCTGTAGTCAATTTTTGTTTCATCTTGTAGTCAGTATTACATAAATAGTGGAAGTTTGTCCTTGCCCTGGGTGATTGATGGGGAGGTATATTTGTACATATCGATTGAGATAAAAAATTAGTAGTTTGCAATAGGAAAGGCAAATTAGTCATCAGAAGGAAGGTGCTTGGAGTATTTTAAGAGTTCCTTGATTAATTCTCATGCTGTGAGTTCTTCTGACAGTAAGTTTTATGTCCTGAGATGTGGGAGGATGAGGCAGTAGTATCGGGTTATTGCAAATTTTACTTTTACTCCTCACTGATTTATTTTACTGGCTCTCGCCGCGATTAGGCACAGAGGGCTAAAAATGACTTCATTTTGGGGTGACAACTGCACTTTTCTGGGCTTGAATTAGGAGCCAGGAAGGAAAGTGGAGGTTTTAGCTATAAAAATATTTTCCTTTTGCATGAAAATTAATATTTAAGAGCTAGTGTGTATAAAATAGCCTTTATCCATGGTGACAAGGCCATCAGCTGGATGTTACCTCTAAAGGAGGGAAGAACTAATTCTGTGATATCCTGATTAGTCTGAGAAGTAATTTTTTTTCTCTGCTTACTTGACAATTTTCTTCCTAATCACCTCATTGAATGTAGCTTTTAATAAGCATCATAGGAGGCTGAGAGCCCTCGATCTTCTTCCTACTTTTTCAAGGATTTTGTGGCATGTTTTTTAGTTTTCCTTTATTACAAACTATAATAGAATTCTTCCCAATAAAAAAATGACTTATATTTGGCACTTTTAATTTGTCCAAGAATAATTTAGATAGAAATTCCAATTACTTTGGAAGGCACACATTTGCGACTGTACTCTCTCAGCTTGTTTAAAAAGAAGTCTTTGATAATTTGCAAGCCTTTCTCATGAAAGGCAATTTTACTTAACTGGAATCCAGAAGGGAAAAAAAAAGATGCAGAGAGGTTTCAATTTTAAACTGATAACAAAGCACTATATTTGTGCTGTTACATTTCGGCATAAAGAAGGTGGAAAAATAACCTTTTTTAGTTAGTGGTAGAAAAAAAGATTTAATTGCTCTGAAACACTTATTCTATGTATTTATCTCTTTGATTAGGAGGCAGTTGTAAATGACTTATTCAACGTAATTGCAAACTGTGGTGTGGAAACCAAAGGTAAACTATATGCCTCTGCAGTCAGAGGAACGGTGTGAACACTTCTAACTGCAAGAGTTTTCTGACATTAGCAGAGGTGTAATGTTCAGGAATTGGTCTTTTCTTGGACATTTGAGTGTTGGTGCCCACCAGGCTTGAATAAGGACAACACTGTTAGCAAAGTGATGTAAACCATGCCAGCACTTGTGCAGGTTTCTTATTGTCTGCTAGAAAGGTCATCAACTGTCTCTCATCTTCTAAAACTTCAAGGCTGGTGTTGAGTAGATAAGAGCTAGGGTGTCTCTGCCACCTCGTCCCCACCGTGTGCCTCTTTCGTGCCATACACCAAGCCGGAGCCCTGGCAATAATGGCTTTCTGCATCCTGAAGACTGTCCCAGCATCTGCAGTGGGAAAATGTTCCCAATGCATTAGACATGGGAGATGGTTGCTTCATGCTGTGGATGCAGCAGGATATTATAATCATGGTAATTCGCAGAAGTCAGAATTACTTATGTTGGTATGAGAAAGAAGGTAAGAGCGAATGGGCAGACAGATTACCCATGAGCGGGGAAAAACAGAGGACCTGGAAATCCTTTATTTGTAAAATGTGAACCTCGCCCATAAACTGTTGCCCCTGAGGGGAAGCACCAAGAGGGGTTTCTCCATGAGCTGTTTGTGGTGTGATGGCTCTCTGCGGGTGGCCACCACCCAAAACGCTGAGCAAGAAGCAGTGTGCCAGCACTCCCAATGTCAGACCTGTCTCTTCGCTGTTGCTGCTTTGAGCCCTCTCTGGCGCAGGGGCTTTGCTAGGCTGCCTGGTGTGTGCGCTGGGGTGAGAGGCTGCGATGCAAGGGTGAGCGGGAGCAGAGGTAGGCAGCATCCCGCAGATGTTACTCAGTGGCATGCATGGGACACGGTCATGCTGCACCAGCCTTGGCTGGGAGCATACTTGCACCCAGGAAGGACAGAAATAAATCAGGTGGGAGTGAGCAGAAGCCAGTCCTTCTCGTCTGAGGGCTTTCAGAGGAGGTTCTCTGCCTGCACTTGGCTTGGGAAACTTGTTCAGGCATGAGGCTGCCCAGCTCCAAGACCTCAGAGCCCAAGTTCAGTATGTGGCTGTGGGTGGAGCATTAAAAATGTTCCCACCCCAGTGTGTGACACCCGCCCATCCCAGCTGTGGTGCTGAGGTCCAGGTCCTAAACTGAAACATCTGTGGCTGAAAACAATGTTCCGGTTGCATGAATGAGGAGAATTTGGCTGTGCAGTGTGTGTTTAATAACTTTCCACCAGTTGCGGGAGCGCCAGGGGCTGTAGGGAGAAGTAAGCATCCTCCGTGGTGGCTGCTCTCTGCCATGGGCTCGTGTCGCTCCGCTGTCCGCCTCATGCTGCTGTAACTGCGAGCACCTCGCAGATACCGACTTCAGAGAGGGCTGATGGAACGGGTCGTGAAACAGGGGCTGTGCACAGAGTAATACAACACCCTGTTAGTGCGTGTCGTGCAAAGTCACCACCCGGAAACAGAGGGTGTACCAAGCCAGAAAAAACCCCAAGAATCAGGTTATAAAACCCCCAAACACATGAAATTGCCTAAGACCTTGTGTGGGATTTTTTTTGCCGAATTTCCATGTGGCTTTGCTGCAGCTGCCCATAATCACTAGTTTCTTGTTAAACTGAGGAGGAAGGTATCTGAGCTGCCTCTGCCTGTGCAGCTGCTCGAACAGCACGTGTGCCACCAGCCAGGGACACAGGCTTGCACACTCTGGAAACGTCACCCTCCTTCTCCATAGTAGCACTAAGTATGAGTTATAGCTATTTACTCTAGGCTAACACACTCGATTACTCTTTTAAACCATTGTTTTAGACTTTCCAGTGAGTACAGTCAGTTCTCATTAGTTACTAGTTTAGAAGCCCATGGTATATTTAGACATCATATACATTTGTCAGTGAAGAGTAGCTTAAATGATCTACTTTGTTCACTGCTTAATTATGTTATTTTACTGTTCCTGAAAACCTGACACAAGGCAAATTTACATTACTGTGCTCCTAATTAGCCAATAATCCTTAAGGATTTGAATGATACATACCCAAAGTAATTTCCTCGTTCACTAAATATGAATTTCCTTACGTTAGGTTAAGAAGATGGCACAATGACAGCAGGCATCTTGATGCTGACAGCTCTCAACATGTTTGTCTCCGGAGTCAAAATCTATTATGAGGCACATAATGATCTCAGCACTTTAAGAAAGTGTAGAATGCGAAATCAATAGAGCCGTACACAAAGAAGAACAAAATTTACCTCTCTTAACTGTTGTTAGGTTGCCCACCACTCCAGACTACTGAGTGGTGCGAAATATTTATAGTCCTGGTTTTCTAAACACGATCTCAGCTGTATTCCTTCGTGCATTCATCATCTCTGCCACTTCTTAGCTCAAACAATGCGGACTTGTAGGTAGGCTGCTCCGAAGGAGGGACCTCGTAGGGTCCCTCGTACTCCCAACACCTTTCGGTCGGTACCTGCTTCCAGGTAGAATGCATCATCTTGGCTTTGGCCGTGTCTCTGGCCGTTGGACTCCTGCGTGTTGTTGGGGTGGTGGTGTTGCTGCAGTTCTTGTGGGACTGGCTGGGGTGTTGTGAGGATGGTAACAGTTTGCATTTTCCACTATAGACAGTTTTAATTTAATGCATTGTTACATTTAATCTTTGTAATGAATCCAGATGCTGCAGTGATGGGTGCATAAAAATAATTAAATAAAGACAAGTAGACCGTAACAACTTTACCATTGCCAGTTGTTGTAACATGGAGTTACATATCAAAATATACTGCCAGAAAATTATTTAAATTTCTGACTAGTGCAGAAAAACTTTCCGTGGACACTGGCCTGTGGCACACATACAGAGCTCGTTACTTTTTTCGTAGGCTAGGCTTTTGCCATGTGTCCAAGACTAAGCTTCACGCAACTAAATGGAAATTCAAAGTTTTCAGTCTCCTTCTATAACTTTTCCAGTGATTCTGTGTGTAAAATAAGAACCTCTGAATATAGGCATGGTGGACAAAGGCAATCTCTTTCCTCTGCCATGCAGCCAGTGCTGTTGATGTGAGACAAACTGATGCTCCTACCCAGAGACATGCAGCAGATACTGCATCAGGATACTGCAGTAAGCGGCCCTCGTGCTCCAGGACAGCAATGCTGTATTTCCCTGTCCAGCTATGGATCAACCACTGTAAAAAAATAAGTGATGGAGGTACCTCACAAGAATAGGCTAATAATATTTCGGCATAGTTTACTTGAAAAGACATGAGTGGGATGCTTAGGGGATCTGTCCCAGGCATGTCAAGAGGAAAACTACTCGGTGATGGAAGTGGGTTGGAACAGCAACCTTTACTCTGACCCTTGGCAGATGCACAGACTTCGCTGTCTGTTTTCCTACTCATATTGTCAATTGAGTTTCTTGGATTAGGGTCACTAAAAGCCTCAGTTGTGACAATGGGTACCTAAATACGTATGGGTGCCTCAAGTCTGCTTAATCTGGGAGGTATGTGACTGCCTGTCCACAGCCCATGTGCCAGCTGTGTGCTGACATGCTCCACTCGCATGTCCTCTCACCCTCTGTTTCAGCCCAATTTTCTGTGTGTTTAAGGCACCGTAGTGTGGAGATCTGCTGTTCCTATCACGCACTGCTATGGCTCAATGCTCCTGTCCTCCCCGTTTCCCTTCTGTTGAGTTGTTGGTGGCGAAAGCGCTCATCTGTTGTGCTGGGCTTGGTTTTGGGTGATGCTTTATTGGGTGTTGGTGGGAGGGGCAGGAGCTTTACTGGAGAGGCTGGGGAAGTTCCCTCGGGCACCTGCCTCGCTGAAGTTCAAGCGCTCCCTGCAAGGCAGTTTCCATCCTTTCCCCCCGGAAAAGGTGGGAGAACAGCCTTGAACCCCGTTAGAAGTGGTGGGGGGGTGTTTCGTGTGAGGTTCGATCCAGTCAAATGATGAGCTCTGTTTATGGAATGCTGAGTCCTTGTTACTATCTGTGGGAGTTTGTGGTGCTCAGCATTAAATGGGAGAACTTGGGAGAGGTGGAACACATGATTTGTACGTGTTTTGCTCACGTATCTCCAAAGTACACGTATCTGCAATTGAGTATGCACTTTGTTAGCTTAAAAAAACGTTTCTTTATGGTCTGCAAAGCGAGTAAAACTGAGAGGGAAATATATACTGTGTCAGCCTGCCTGTATGCAAAAATGACTTCATTTTCTGTTGCAAAGACAAAGCGTACAGAAAGAAAAGATGTTACTGTATGATCATCCTATAGAAGCACATTAGTAAAGCACTCTGATACTGGTCATATTGTGAACTTAAAGCCACCCCTAATTAAACTGTCTGTATCCCCCAGCATTTTCCTGTAATGATGTCAAGCCGTGCAGCAATTAGTTGTCCCTCTATGAATGTAAACACTGTTTGTAAATCATATAAATTTAACCTGCTTTGCTTATTGAAAAGCTCCTAAAATGGAATTAATTATTAGTGTGGATTTTGGAGTTTATAATTTATTGTATCAGTTTTGACTGTCCTGGTACAATGTTTCCTGTGATTCATGGCAATTAATTTGGGTAGCAAAGGTAGCACTTATTAAAACTCTCAGATATAATTTGGGGTAGGGCTAATGGTGTGTACAACGGCATGCGAAATATTTTATTGCACTAACACAATCGCTGCGGGTTTATTTTAAATCAAGATTTAGTCCATTCGAAGGAAGCGAGTGCCCTGACCTTTCGGCTCTCTCCATTTTGTACCTCTCGTACCACTTCAATCTAATTTGAATGTTAGGTTTGAATAGTGAAGAAGGATGCCCTTATGCGGTAGTTCATCTTCTCTTTAGAGATCAGACTAAATGCCCGTGGCAATATGCTAGGAAACATAGCACATTACCATGAAATAGCTCCATTAGAGACAAAGAAATGTAAACAAAACAAACGCGTTTGCCACTGGTTTTAGCTCAATTATATTTCTCCTATTGATGGGGTTGCATAAAATGAAAAAGTGCTCAAGACCTAAATTTAGTAAACCTTTTGTTGCAATTTACTCCAGAAAAACGTCTGTTGCTGGAGGTGGATGGTTTACCTGAGCCATCAGCTACATAGCACGTTTATGGTTATTGTATTTTACAGGTTGATAGATTTTTATATTCTGTCCAAGTCAGGATCTTACACCACCTGGTTTATTATTTAGTAATTTACAGTGCAGTCAGGCATGTTTGGTTTAATGTAGGATAAACTTATAAATCTATTGTTCCTCCAGTTGCTGGGGTTGGTGTGCAATGAACTACAGAGCTTGATGCGTACATACATTTCAGCTCTGCTTATTTTCTTTGATAGGGAAGCAGGCAATAGATAACACAGTGACAGTGGCATCCCAGGGGATAGCAAAATGTGAGAGCAACACACCGTCAGGTTAGTAGGTCATTATTGTATGAGCACTGAGCCATTAATTGACTACTGTACCAGGCTCAATCTGTGTCAGATTATGGCTTTTGGCAGCAAGGACTGTTATCTAATAGCTAACTTTACTTCTTCACTCTCTTTTTAGTGGGTTTTCTGATGAAATTACACATAAAAAGGTAAACGTATTTGTTACAGGTTTTTTTTATTTTTTAAACCATCCAGAGTAGCGGCGATGTCAATCGATAAACTTTCATGTACGGTACGATCTAGCAAAGTGCTTTTGCTAATACTTCTGAGTACATTTTTAAAAAACTCATTAAGAAACCAAGTAGTCGCATACTTTATTTAGGGGGAGTAGACATTATGGGTGCAAGGCTATCAGAAATTGATACCTGGCATCTGAATTGTTTTGCTAGTCTTAAGCGTTGGATAGGAACAAGAGAATAAACAGATGCTCTAAACAGCATTTGTGTAAATCTTGCTGTTTTCTCATAAAGTCTGCCTTAAGAGGGGCTTGTCAGTCCCAGCACAGCCAATGGCCAGGGCGAGGCAGAGCCCTGGGGAGTCCTGCAGCACCCAGCTCGCAGGGGCGGAGGGTGCTCGGTGGGTTAGCACAGTAAGGAGGAAATGAGTGATGTGAGGTAGATTTGAGTAAAAATTCTTGGGAAACAGGAAAGTGCTGGTGTCTCCATGGGGGTGGATGCGTGTGTGTCAGTGAGCTGGGGCACAGGGAAGGGTATTTTTGCTACCGCTTTCAAGGGGCGGAAAAGGCTCCTGCCTAGCACAGCCATGGAAGTTTTGCTGCTGCGGGGCAGTTGAGCACGGTTGGAAGCAGGCAGGATGATCCTCTGCCACTCATGTCCATCAGACGGTAAACTCCCAGCCTGTGGAAACGGGTTGCAGGAGGCTGAAGAAGTCGGCGTTCAGCCCGCTGCTCAGTTTGGGCACGATCTCGCTCTGGGTTTAAGGCCGAATCCTGCTTGTAGTTCAGATACAATTTCAGGTTTCTACCATCTTTCCGTGAGATCTTTAGGGGTATTTCAGGCTGGAGATAGGTTGATGTCTTGTCTCACCTCTACACCTGCCGAAACCAAGTCCAGGTATTCCAGCTGAGGTGACAGCATAATGAGTTAAGTGTTGCTCATTTTCAAAAAGCGCTTTGCTAAGAGCTGTTGTCCATGGGACTGCTTGGACCTTCGTTATGTAAGCGTGTGTGCCCGTGGGCTGGGCTCTGAACCAGGCATTCCTGTTTTCTGTGACTCCTCCAGAGGAGGGGAGGGCTGCTGGTAGGGTTTTGGGGTGCATCAGCTGGGGCCACCCACGTTCCTGTTTGCGACGCATCTGCTGGTGTTTGACAGCGCTGTCCGAGTGATAGAGCCTGAGTCTCATTTCTGTTCCCACCCATAAATCGACCTACTTGTGACCTTGGGCAAAATAGTTAATCCAGGCAGCCCTCAGTTTCCCTGTTTTGCTCTCCATTAAAAATGATTTGCTGTCGGAGGGTGTCAGGTACGGCACGAGGACCCAGTGTGATTATTAATAATTATCAATACGGGAAGAAGTGTGAGGAGATGATAAAGGAAGACAGAGACCTTTATCTCATTAGAATTGTATTTAGATTGAATGTTATTACAGTTAATATATTGCAGATCCCATTTTTCTTCCACGTGTCTAAATTTGAATAACTTCCGCTGGAATTCTTGCACCTTGAAAAGACACGGATAAAAACGTGCGACGATTGAGCTTTGAGCATTCCATCTCGTTTCGTTATTCTGTGCTTCCTCCTTTCTCTTATAGCAAAATCATTTCTAGAAATTGGATGGCAATATGTAAAATATGTTTTTCAGGCAGCGAAGTCTGATTACATTGATTCTGCACTACGCAGTGCTCTTAATGGAGATTTCTGGTTTCCATTTGCCGCATCATGTGAGGAGGCTGTTTCTATAGTCTCTGCTGCGTCTTGTCCCCCTGGTATTTTTTTAAAAACTCATTTGGAAGAATTAACTACCTTTTTACGTATTTAAAATTTGACTCCATGGAAATCGATGTACAAATAATTTTTATGGTTACAATAAGTAGGTTCCATAACACAACACAAATATCTGTATGTAAATCTTGCCTTGGAGGTAGCTATCGACTGTACATCCCAGTACTTATCCCACTTTCACACCTAATTTTCTTTGTGAATCACACATAAAACTCACATATTCTCTGCTGTGCAATGAAATCATGAATTCTTAGCATGCCCACACATAAGATGTTTCTCTGAGAATAATATCCATAACTATTTTTTACAGAAAAAAAAAAAGCTGGGGAAGGTTTTGGTGCACCATTTATTTTTATGATAATTTAAATATGTTAATACTATACCGAAGAGTTTTATATACATACACATTTTGCATAAAGAGGAGCTTTTACTCCTGAGCTTCAGTTTGCAAGGTTGGGAGGGGGAGAGAGAAACCTGTTCAGCGCACTGA
Organism: Rhynochetos jubatus; assembly: GCA_027574665.1. Classification (NCBI taxonomy): domain Eukaryota; kingdom Metazoa; phylum Chordata; class Aves; order Eurypygiformes; family Rhynochetidae; genus Rhynochetos; species Rhynochetos jubatus. The sequence continues at coordinate 40,643,001 of CM050655.1, read as the reverse complement.
AGGCGTCTGTGGACGCGATATTAAATAACGCCATAAAGCTACATTCTCTCCAGACTTTCAGCAACTGTCTTGTACTGCACAACAGCTCGAAAACGTAGATTTCCCTTTGCAAACAGGTGTTTTAAAATTAATCCTCACAAATTTGTGAGAGCATTTAATAAAAGTATATGTGCAATAGGTGTGCCCCTGGATCCCGGGCTGCAACAAACGGCTTTGTGCCGGATGGAAATGCATTGAAACTTCCTGTTATTCTTTTGTTCCCTCCTTTCTCCCACCTCTGCCAGTGAAAGCTGCTTATGACAGGTGTTGCTGTGCCTTTTTCTTAGAAACTGTTAATGCCACAACCGCTCTTGAGCACCCTTGTCTTCGGCCTGGGTGCATGGGGGTGATGAGGCTCCCCGGCAGCGGTGCTCCCCATCTGCCATCACCCATCGCACCCTCCTCGTGTCCAGCGGCTGCTGTGATCCCACCACTGACATTCCTGGGGGTTTACACCAGGGAACCCAGATCGGGGTACTTCCCCTCCCTGCATGTGAGGTAGTTTTGTGCACTCCATGTCCGAGGGACAAATCCCTCCTCTGCTGGGGCTGGCGGCCACCCTCAATGGCAGGACAAACCCTCCTTAACCAGAGACTTGAGAACTTGGTCCTTAGCTAACCGTGTCCTGAGGGCGCTACAAAATGCGGAGCTTTTGGTGTTTTGCCTTTAATTGCAATACAGAAATTCTTTAGAAGTAAACACACCATGCAGTACAAGCAGGCCACAAACGCTGAAGATCATTTAATGTATATAACGAAGTATGGACAAAGTTGTTTAGAACCTATTTCAACATATATTATGTGGTTGCTCTTATCTTGCCTTTTGAAAAGTGAACATATGTCATGTTTGGGAATTTCCTGGAGGAAAACTGTTTGAGCGCTATTAACCCTTGGTTGCAATTAGGCATCGCAAACACAATCCTGAAAATCTTCATCATTGAGCAGACCTGAGCTGAACTCGTGCAGAAGCTGGTCCCTCGGGTGCCCCAGGGAGAGGGGGAGCATGGCAGGGAGGAGAGGGGAGCACAGTTGCCCCCCTGTGCTTCACCCCAAGTGCTCGGTGCGAGCGTGTCGGGGGCCGGCATGGGGACCTCGTCCCTAGTCTGTGTCTAGATGTGGGGGAAAGGATGAAGGGTGCCGCGTGGGGATGCGGGTGATGGGCAAGTGGTGGTCTCCCCGGCCCCCAGCTGCGGCCACTAGATGAGGCTGCGGGGAGAGGACGGGTGTCACCTAATGTCGGGGGAGCTGCTGTTCTCGCTTCTCCAGCAGAATAAACAGCAAGGTGGCTGTTAATATGGAACTGCACAGGATATGGGCGGTATTAGGACATAAAATACATGCATATTCCCAGGACTATTTCCTCAGAAGTGAGAGAAGCACCTTTAGGGAAAAACTGGTGTGTTTGTTAATTTTTTAATGTAGTTTTTGAAAACATTTTCAGCTTAAGAGAGTTGTTTTTCCCCCCTTCTTAAGCGCTCTGGCCAAATTCTTCC
>CM050655.1:40523970-40638970 GCA_027574665.1 Rhynochetos jubatus | reverse complement strand
CGCTGGGGTTTGAAGAGTGCTGTCTCTCCAAGAGCAGAGCTGACTAATTGCATAAGGGTCACACCATCTGTTGCTAAGGAAGTAAATCTTCAGATGATGAGAAGGTGGGATTTATGGAAAACCTCCTGACAGGGACAGCTCTTACTTGGGTGCTTGCTTTTAGTTAGATGTTTTCAGTTGTTTTCTATTGATTTCTTAAGCTTTGATATTTTTTTTTCCCAAAGGGAGGGGGGAAAAGAAATCCTGACTTAAAACTTAGGAGAGACTTTGCTGTCTGTAGGCACCGCTCAGGTCCTTATTAGTTCTGCATTTCACCTGTGAACCCCTTCCTGAGATTTCTATTTCTTGCCCTTTTTTAGTTTGAATTCTCTCAGGAAAAGCTGCATGAGTAGAGTTAGGGTGTCCTGCTGCATGGGCCTCACGTGCTGGGAGGTGTTGCCAATGCAAAGAGAGGGTGAAGGACCTCGACAGGCTCATCTAAGTCACCCACAAGGAGCCTTGTAGGACATCAGTAGCCACGTGCTCCTTTGTGGGCTTGAGAGCTGTGAACCGCTTTCTCCGATTACGTTACCTGTCCCCTCCTGAGGAGAATACTCTCAGAACTCACTAATTTAGGTGATTTCTCTGCAAGAGGATCATGTAAGATTACTGTACATTGCTATAACATAATAAAATCTGGAGAAAGGATTTTTGTTTGCTGGAAAAAATAGCATATCCTGAAAATGCAGGTAGCAGCTCTCTCACTAATGCTTGGATAAGGATTCATGGAGACATGGGAAACCAGCTCCTTTCCTAAATCCAATAGCTGTGGTTTGTCTGCATTTCACTGTGAGAAGCGCCAACGTGCCTTATTCTAAAACACGTGTTGTCATGTCAAAGAAATTACTTGCTTTGAAGAGGACAGGATTACTTGAACCAGACCAGATTTAAGTTTGTCTAAAAGTCTTCAGCAGGTTCGGTTACTGTCCAGCTCCTCTTGCCTGTAACATTTTGAAATAAGCCTCTTCTTTTTGTGGCCACTGTTCCTACGCTTTCAGCGATTTCCTTGCTTAATGGTAGATTGAGCGTGTGCGTAAACTTGTATTATTCTGTGCATATCAGCCAGGTTTCCTACTGGCTGTGCCAACTGGTCATCGGTTCACTTTGTCCAGTGACTCGGTGGCAGAATCGTTTTGTCGCAGCAATATCCCTGGTCTGCTTTCTGCCAAAGACGCCGTTAATAGCAACTGTTTTAAGACCTGAGCTTGTCCGTTTGGGTAGGAAGCATCTTGCCTTCTGCAGTAACAAATCTCTTCACAGTTGTGTGCTAGCTGCTGGCAGAAATGTGTCTCTCCTGGTGATGCTGAATGAACCACAACGCTGCAATTTTTCGTTTGCATCACAGTGAATTTTGGACTTGTGGCTATAGGGGGAAAAAAACTGCCAAGTGAATGTCTGTGGACGCCCAAGGGACAGGAAGAATGCAAGGTAGTGATGCTTTTTTTTAATTTTTCAGAAGATAGCTGAAATTTAGTCAAAATTTTGTGTAGGTCAGTATAAGGTAATCAGTTCTGTCTTTTAGTTAAGTAAATAAATGGACATCTGAGTGCAGTTTGAATAAATGAATGAGTTTGGTCCATTGACTCAAGAAAATGGGTGGGTCCTTGTCCCAGTTAGACAGGGGTCCTGTACATAGGGTGTATCTTGCTGGCATCAACGTGATTGCACACGTCTCCTGAACCCTACCTTCAGGTTTCTGTCGGGAACGGGCTTGACCGATCCCACCGATTTGAAGAAGCCAGGATCGCTGCTCACTGTGTGTGACCGTTTCAGTAACAGGAAGCTGAGCGCAAGGCTCAGAGGATTCTGGTTTAGATGTTGACTCGCAGCCAGCTCGGGAAAGGTTTGTAACTTTTCAGTGTCAGCAGAGAAACATTTGCAAGGATTTTTAATATGCCGTCCTACAACCTGGGCAATACAAATGTGCGCCCTTTTCAAAAATACACCCCCATTTTTTTTCCCCGAGAATCACTCACTTGAAAACCAGCTACGGCGAAGGAATATTTAAAATCGCATTTTCAGCTGGTGTATGTGATTTTGTTATATTCATTTTCAGGAAAAGGCAACCGGGAAGTGACGTGATGCATAAAAGAACAGTGTGCTAGAAGCTGATGTCTACAGGAATTTAAAAATCACAGCTCTCAGATTTTCAGTGAACCGTACGATATTTTTAATCAGGGGAAGGAATGAATTCATATATCTGCTTTACATAAACCTTCATTTGTATTGTTGATAACAATAGTTAGAAATCTCAAAGCTGGAGGAAACCTTATTTAAACAGAAAATCTGTCAATTCTGCTGATGTTTTGATTGAAGATGCAAATCTCATTGCTGGGATAGGTACTGCAGGCAGCCCATATGCACAGACAGGTGAAGTCTGCATGCGATTCCTGCACGTATGTCCCTCCCATAGCAAGAGCTTATTGTGCAAGGAGAATGGCAAGGGTGGTAGTCTGTAAAATATATTAGTTTTTATATTTGTGCTCAGGAAACCGCTGCTCTTCTGCATCAGGGGAAATGGCAGCACAAGTGCAGGCATTCTTAGAACTGTTTGCTGGTTTTGTGCTCACTCAGTGGATGCTTTTTGGATCAGATATCTGTGAAAATTGCGTAGAAGATGATTCTTAGACACCGACTCAGGCAATCCCCTTGCCTGGCGTTCTGGCAGGTGCCAGCTGCTTTCCATTGTGCTCCCCTGCGTGCCGACGCTTGGGATAAACGGGCACCGGCGGGAGCACCAAGTGGAAAGTCGAATGATGGCAAGAGATTCAGTTCTGGTTTATCTGTAACTAAAAGTTGTCATCAGCTGCAACAAAACAGAACAAATCCTTGCTAAAAAGGACAATCAATGCGGTGTTAAAAAACGCAGCCTTCGTTTGGAGAACTTTCCCTCTCGTAGGTGTTCTCACAGCCTTTGGTGCCACATTTGATTTCGAGCCCACGAAGGTTTTCTCTGGCAGAACAAGCGCGTTATAACCCCACGTGTAAAGCTTACAGCTTGGTAAGGAAGCCTGCCCAGTGATGAGCCTGTGGGACACGCTGGCTGGTCTGCACGTCCCCCCTCTGTTACTTGTGCAAGGCAAAAGAATGGATCAGCTGTGTCAGGAGTTTCCCCACCTCTGCCCTGGGGACAGTTGGAGTATCAGGAGCAAGGAGAGATGTTTATTTCCAAAACCTGTCATGACTGTTGCCAAACTCGCCCATTTACAAATGTGCTGCAGGATCTTCAGCACAGACTGTTTGCTAACTGCTTGCTGGCTTGCCCTGAAACTTGACTCGCTCGTGCTAGAGATGGCAATTGAAAGACTTCAGTAGGACCCAGACGGAGTGAGCTGGACAGCCTCTATGGAGAAATTAGTGTAAACCACGCTACTGATGAATCAGTGCTAGCCCACTGATGCCTTTCTACATCTTAACCCATATTAAAAATGGTTGGAGTAGGTCTGACAAAATGTTTTGCTCACCAAACCCAAAGAAACAAAACCAGCCTGCCTTTTGGTCTGCTGCGCCCTCCCAAGACTGTAATAAAAGCCCTGAAGTAAGGCTGGTGTTAAAAATCTTTGTGGTTCACTGGAAAGCTCCTTAGAATAGAATCATAGAATCACAGAATGGTTTGGGTTGGAAGGGACCTTAAAGATCATCCAGTTCCAACCCCCCTGCCATGGGCAGGGACACCCTCCACTAGCCCAGGTTGCTCCAAGCCTCATCCAGCCTGGCCTTGGACACTCCCAGGGATGGGGCACCCACAGCTTCTCTGGGAACCTGTCCCAGTGCTCCCCACCCTCTCTGGGAAGAATTTCTTCCTGATATCTAATCTAAATCTCCCTCTTTCAGTTTAAACCCATTACCCATTGTCCTGTTGCTACAGGCCCTTGTAAAAAGCACCCCCCACGCCGGCTTCCTTGTAGCCCCCTTCAGGTACTGGAAGGCTGCAATAAGGTCTCCTCAGAGCCTTCCCTTCTCCAGGCTGAACACCCCCAACTCTCAGCCTGTCCCCATGGCAGGAGGGGCTCCAGCCCTCGCAGCATCTCCATGGCCTCCTCTGGACTCGTTCCAACTGGTCTATATCCTTCTTGTGCTTATCCTTCTTAGATAGTCCTGAGCTGAAAACATGCATCGCTTCATTCTTAAGTACAAAAAGTAGTATTTCAAATTGTGCTTTGGACAAGATGTCCACTTTTTTGGCTCAACAACCAAGCCGAAAATTGTTTTTAGATTTCCTCCTTGACATTCACAAAGTTTTGCCTAAAACCCTTGGATACTCGCTGGAAGAGTTTTATTTATGTGCATTGCAAGGAGCTTGCCAAATAACTTCACCTTCATGTTTTTTAATATTTTTCTAAATGTAAAAATTAATAAAAAGAATAAACTTTTGGTTTAGTCATTATTAATATTTCCATGTATTCTGCCTCAAATGTCAAAGATAAACAAAACTAAGATGCTACTAGGAGGTTAAAAATACTGGCAAATATCCAATCCCTGTGTGTAGAGTGAGTTCCATAATTTTTTTGATGGCACTTTCTCCACTTTATCAAAATTCGGAGATCAGCTTGGAGGCTTCCTTTTGAAAGAGTTGTTGGCTAACTTGCTTCTGTTAACTTCTGAAGTGGTTTTTGGAAGCGTTAGAAGGAAAAATCAAGTTGTGCCTTAACAAAAAGGACACACTTCATAAACTGTGATGTTTTTCCCTTCAAAGTAAGAGGAAAAATTCCCAGGCTTAAGTAGGAGCAAGACTGGATTTGCCTTCCTTCCCCATGTACTGAGCTGAGGATGCTGTAGTCAAAATTAGGGTTTACTTGATCTGTCTCAGAAGTAGTAAAAAATAATTACTCTGGTTGTTTTGTGGTTTTGGAGCACGCTGGTCTACTTCAGAGGTCTGGGACATCCTTTGGTGTACTCATTTTGAGTTCATATTTGATTTTATCAAGTCTTTGGTCTAATGCGAAGGTTCGTGACAACGTGTTCTGGCTCTATCACTTGGGTGTAGATGACAGCAGGCTATTTTCCTAGCCGAGCCTGTTTCGCTATCTGCAAGGGGTGATGCTATGTATTTATGGCGACTGTGCAAATGAGAGACTGATAATGGCACGGCAATATTAGATACGGGTTTCTGATAGGGATTTTAACACAGCCACTATATCAAAAAGCAAAATTGGAGCGCTAGAAAATGCCCGTACCTGTGCTACACTGTGCTGTGTGGATACTACAGCCGTGTTTAGCAAACTGTTTGTCACTAGCGTTGCTTGCTGCGTGTGTGCACCGGGGGTTAAGTGAACCAGTTAGGGCAAGATTTGGTCCCAGCGTGCTCAGTGGGATCAAGGAGTAGCCCGAGTATTGACCTACGCCTCTATTAAATTCACTTTAATTGTTTTGGAATTAAAAATAATTAGAGGAAATGGTGGCAGAAGTTGATTTTTTCCCAGCATTTTTGTTGCTTTTGTAGTTTGTTTATTTTTTTAAAGGCACAAAACGCGTACTCATCGGGGGACCCAAGAGTTGTGTTTGTGCAAAAATCTGCCACCTTCCTCCTCCCTAAGCCTTCAGGGCTCCGTTTTGCCATTCGCTGGCTCCAGGTTTAAAGCCACTTGACGAATGCCGCGCCTGGGAGCGCGAGCGAGGCGGAGGGAGGGGGAAGTTGTTATTGTTAAAATACTCTCTGGGGCGAGCCTGTCCCGGGATGCTGCTGGGAGAAGGAGCTCGCCCCTTCAGCGGGTAGGAGGCAGCTCGCTGCGGGCGGCTGCGGAAAGCAGCAGCTGGACTTTGTTACTGGATTGAGTAGAGTCATAACCAAAGGTATCAGGGAAATAAGCAGGAACAGAAATAAGCCAGGCTTAAATATAGCTTAAGTAATGCCAGCTATCCCTCTTCTGATCACTGTTGGGTCTTTTCCCTCTGAACTATGTTTTGTGGTGGAGGGATATTGAAACAACTGTCTTTTTTTTTTTTTTTTTTTTCCCCCTTCTCTTCCCCCCTCCTCCCTTTTACTATGTAATATAAAAACAAAGAAGTATATTGTATTAATATGAATACGTGCCAGAGAGAGCTTTATAGGGTCATTAATACGTTTCTTGGGAGGTCAAAAGACATGAAACCGAAGGGCTTGTGCCTCACAATAAAAGTGAGGCATGTATTGTTGGCCCAGGAAAACATGCCCTGGAGTATAATATTTGTGTATTTAAAAAATTATACTGGCAGAAAAATACAAGGGCAGCTGCAGTGCTTTGGACTGTGCGTAACAGAAGTGACACAGGTGAGGGCTGGAACTGAGGTTGTAATGGTGGGAAAATTGGGCTTTTGCCTCTTTTTGGTTCTTTATGAGGTAGAAAAAATTGTCTTAATAGTTTAAAACCCATTTTTCTCCTTGCATGTGTGTGTTTTGCTTTTTCTTTAAATACGAGAAACTCTCGTCACCTGTATAGTAGGCTCTGCATGCATGAACAGGATATCCCATGAAAACCCCGGAGAGTGGAAAAAATGAACCACCTAATGCAGCGCCTGAAGTTCAGAAAAATCTCTGTTAGGGCAGAAAATATTACCCGTGTGCCAACCCAGACCAGTGCTTCCGCGCTGGGCTGGGTTTGGGGTGCTTGCCTTGTTTCCTGGGGTGGGATGGGACGGGCAGCGGTGCCCAGGGCTGCCAGAAGGGACGTGGTGCCCTCCAGCCTTCTCTGGGATTTGTTGCTGCCTTTTTATCCCTCTTTGCTGGCTGGTGCAAGGGTATTTTTGAGGAGGCATTTGTCAAGGAGTGAAAGCTCCTGTCTTTCCTCATAAAGACAGCACAAACTAGGTAGAGACAGAGAATCTCCTAAAGAAGAACAGTGCTAGACATATCTTTCCTGTTATTTCTCAAGTAAAAAAGACAACCAGTGCTAAAACTTTCCCAATTTAAGTGTTTTCTCCATTCAAGTCCTTCACCTCCTTAAAAGAAACCCTGAACAACCAAACTTAAAGCCTTCATAGCTGCCTAAACCCTTTCCTGACCAAGCTGGAGCAGATTTTAAATGCACTTATATGTGGGAAGTGAAACAGAGAAACCCCAGCGCTGCTTTTTAACAGCCACTTGGTCATCTTGGTGCTACAGAACGGGCAGTGGGTGCAGTACTGGTTTGGCCGTGTCGGTCGGCACCGTGGCTGAGCAGAGGGCTGTGGCCGGAGAGTCTTATTGCACCAAACCACCTTTGGCAGGAGCACGAGGCTGCCCCAGTGGCTGCTCCAACAAGCCTCTTCCACTGCCGTGAAGAGCTGTAGTTAGCTGTTTGCTTGACACTGATGGAGCTTTTCGTTGCATTACCTCCAACGCACTGCAGCAAAAGGAATCGTTAGAGTGCAGCAGCATGCAAATGTAAACATTTGAATAATTTACACTTCCAGCCAGTGTTAAACAAAAGGTTTCAATCTCTGATGGAAATCTGACAATAAATATGAATTTCTAATTTTCAATAAGCAAACTTTGACTTCTTAAAAGCCTTCCCCCCCCCCCCCCCCCCCCCCGAAGTGGCAATTTTGACACTTGTGCACCTTTGGGATTAAAATTTCCCTCTGGTCAACAGAACTACGAAGAGTCATTATAAAAATTAAAAGCTAGAAATAATTACAAACATTACAATTAGTAGCAATTTTGGGGGCTTGATGTACTACAACCAACAAAAGCTGTGTCTTTTCCATGAAGTTTTCCTGAGGGATGTGGATAAAGAAGTGCAGGAAAGGCATTGCCTTGCCGGCTGTGGCCGGAGGCTGGAAGGGTGCCAGCAGTGAAATAACTTTGTGATGGAGGAGGCAGCAGCGAAGTTTCAGGAATGTCATTTATAGGCACAGCTTTGGAAAAGAAGGTGAGATTTGCAGGGGGGTGTCAGTACCTGCAAACCATGGGAGCACCCAGTGTTCCCATGATAGATGCCTCTCGATTTCCACTACAAAATTTTATTTTCAGAGGTTTATTGGTCTGTAGTAAAAATCCACTCAGAGTTTACACTTGGTTTACACCAGGTCTCTGTCTACCAAAGTTTATTTTAACAACATTTTTATGTGGCTCTTCTTCAGGCAGCTTGAGTTGAATAAAACCCGACGCACACTCGTTTCCAATGCCACCACGTCACTTTACCACCGGATTTTTGTGGTCAGTGAGATCAGGTGGGTCATAATTACAAGCACAGGCTTCCAACACAATTAATGAGGGTTTTTTCGATGTGATTTTAGCACGGTGTTGTTGGACAGTGAGGGTTTTATGAAATGCGGAGGTGCGATCGCACAGTAAATGTGTCTCCGAGATGCTTCATCAGAGTCCCACAACGCCTTGCCTTGCTCACCTGGGCCGCTGCTCTCTGTCCTGCCGTGGGCACAGAGGCTGGCCTGTGAAGTTATGGGTTTGGGGAATTATCTGCTCTTTAAATGTGGTTACAATGTTGGAGTTGTTCTTACAGCCAGAATACTGATGTGTGACGTCCAGAATTTGTAATTCTGCTCCTTTGTGATGCATAAACGTCCGTACTTGAATAGTGCTGCGTTGTCCATCCTAGCGATGTTCGTTTGTCTGAGTTTCAGGTTGGGCAACACAAAACTTCTTTTCATCTGCTTTGAATTTGTGAGCGTTTAATTGATTGTGTGCTTTCAGTCAGAAGCTCTTGATCTGGCTCATCTGTGCTGATCAGTATTTTTTATACTGCATCACATCTTCGCTTATGGCTTTCCTTCTAAGGTGTAATTGTTATCTACCAATCTCTTTATATTTCATTAATAAATAGATTTCCAGCCCTCCTCTGATCGTTCCTGTCATCGTACTCTGAGCTCCTGGGATTTGCGCAATGCTGTTTTCTTAACGTGAAGTAACCAACGCTGCAGTCAGCAGTCCAGAACAATCTCCATCGTTAATTTATATTCTTTAGGATGGTTCCTACGGAAACTTCTGTCTAATGTGACTGTGTGGTCCTGATTAACATCAGTAATCCTTGTGATGGGGTTGTTCAGTAATCACTGAACTGCTCTATGGGGGAAGGGTAGAGAAAAGAGGAATGAAAAGTTAAATAATTCTATGGATTGTTCATGAGTGAAGACCGTCAAACTTTCCACAGAGGATTTAAAACCAAAATAACGGGACTTTCCAAATTTTCCACATTTAATTTTTTCGTGTGCTTAGGTTGGGAGGAATGTTTGTTCTTTGCATTAGTGGATTTTTAAATGGGAAGGAGAGACGAGGGGGGAGGGGGGGGAGGGACTGCAAGGGATGGTCAGTTGGAGAAAACCACCTAAGCAGCTCCTTGCCCTCCTCGGCAACCCTGCTCCTGCTCTCCTGCCTGGGAGTGCAGCGTTAAGGGTGAGACTTTCATTACTCCCTTTGCACTTTCATGCTATAAAAATTTTTAGTGCGGGCTGAAACCCAACACGTTGGAGAGGTTGGACCCGGCTGACCTGTGGTGGAGAGGATGGGGCTGGGGAAACTCTCCCTCGTGCCAAGGGCCCTTCGTGCTGTCCAGGCGTGGTCCCTCATTGGGATACTGCAGATCACCATCACTTCTCCTAATTATAAGGGGGTTTGGCAGGAATCTGAGTCAAGGTGACATCCAAACAGTGACTGTTTCTGCCGGGCCCCGCTGACCGAGGTGGGGCGGAGGGATGGGTCAGGATGAGGCAATGAGAAGGACTTGTTCCCACGCTGCACGTCAGCGTGCCCCATCGCTGGGCTTTGGGATGTGGCGGAGTGACTTACAGAAAACTAAATCCAAAGTAGCTTGAGAAACCTCAGTTTTCAGAAACCACTGCCTACATGTATATGTGTCTGTATATAAAATGTTTTATATACACGTATATACCTGCAGATCTGGGAGCGGAAAAGCGCTTGTTACACTGTTGGAGCCGCCGTTTGGTGATACAGCCGTAGGTGTGCCACAGCCGACCTTGTGTACGTTGACCTTGGAAGGATGCGTGGCCATGCTGTGTGACAGCGTGCTCCGAGTTTACCTCACCGCAAACGTACGGAAAGCAGCAGAACAAAAGGACCCTTGAACATCCCTTTGCAGTCTTCACTGCTTTGCTGTGCTCTGGTCCCCCAGCACCGCTGTCTGTGGCAGACGCAGAATGGAGACAGGCATAAAATACTGTCTCTTGGCACTACTCGGCACTGGGTTTATTGGAGAAAATATTTGGCTAGGCCAAGGTACTCCCCAGCACCGTGTTGTCTTTTCCTGGTTTTCTGGTCTCTTCTTTTGCCTCCTGGCATGTGGAACTAGAATATACGTTATGTGAATTGTTTTCCTTTTAGAGCAACTTGCCTTTATTGAGATGCATTTGTTATCCTGGGCTCCTGAGAAGCACCTTGCCCTTTTCTTGCTCTGTTTCCCATTTCTGTCCCTTCTTCATCCCTAACTTTATTTTCTCTTTATTTTCCTTCTCAGCTTTTCTTGTTCTTTACATCTTCTTCCTTTCTCTACCCGTGCTCATCCTTCTTCTCATCGCTCACTTGATTTAAGGTAAGGAGAGCACATGCGGAGAGGATTGCCATGTACAAAAGTTAAAGATATATATGGGATCCTTCATAATGCGGTTCACTCAGGCTGGCGATAGTGAAAAGGTATGTTTTCCCTGAGCTTGCCAGCAGTGTAAACCATTCAATTGATAACGTAATACGTTTTTATGGTCTCTGTATAGCGATTTTCCATTTAAGTGTAAGTTAAATTGATGAATTCACATAGAGGCATAGAGGAAAGTTTTTCCTTTTTCTTTTGTAGTATAAATTCTACATGAACACTCCTGCCCTCCATTGTGAGTGGGTTTTCCTCCCAGCCATACATGAAATGTGCCCTTAGGTTCTGTTACAAATAGGTTTACACTGATGTGTATGGCTGCTATGAGCATTATGGTCTTGATCCTGCACTCATTGAAATCAATGGCCGTGCTCCCCTTCCCCGCAACAGTGCGAGATCAGAGCCTGCAGGTCGCTCTGAGAATACAGAGACCTCGCGGCTTTGGTTTGGGTTGCTTTTACATCTATTTTGCGAATCTCCGTTGTTATCCGGATCTGCTCTGTCCAATATCCTCGTCTTGTGACACGCAGCGTCCGCGTTTTGGTGCTTGCACGGGCAATTACTTGGGAATTTTTCTTTGTAGGTGATCCGATTACAGAGTTTCTAGCCTTGTTCCGCTTGGCCTGGGAGATCTGTTACTTGAGCTGAGAACTTTTCCCTTCCAGAAAACTAAGCGGCGCTTTTGCCAGGTGTGTTACCAGAGTGGGGTCTTCCGCCGAAACGGGAGTTGCTGCAGGGAATGGCGTTTGTTGTTGGCTGCGTAACGTGTTTTGTCGGTACGTGTGCTGGTTGGAGTGCCGGCCTTTCCTGTGAAATGTAAAACGGGACCATTTGTGCTCTCTAACAGGATCCAGCGACAGTTTCAAAGTGTCTGGTCACATTTCAGTGTGGCTCAGCTATAACTCACTCCTCTAAAATACATTAATCAAATATACTTTCTGCACTCTCTTTCCTAACAAGGACTCACATATTTATTTTCTGTGCCAGCGCTGCTATATTTCACGTGAATTCTGATATTTCGGAAGCCGGTAAGGAATCCTCGTTCGTACGGATTTGAGCTCAGCTTGGCTGAAAGATGCTGTTAAAAGCCAGGGGCTGCATGTTTACACAACATTAGCTAAAGTATTGGGTTATAATCTTTGCCATGCTTTATGACCAGCTAGCCTGGGCGTGTCCATAACCACAAATTTCAGCTCATCTGATGCCCTACTCATGGGAGCCCCGTTTCGGACTCCGGTTCACAGAAACGTCTAAGCACGTGCTTAAGTCTGTTCTGTGTCAGCACACAGGGAAACCATTATTATTCAGAATAGCCTTTTTAAAATAGGTTATTCAAAATAACCAGTTTTTATAAAGTTTAGGGCATAGTGAAGTAAAGCCCTGATGTTTGCTCAGTGATGAGTCGAAGCAGCACATCTGGCAGCATCTGGGCTGGAGCAGAAGCAGGAGACTGCACCAACTGCCCTGGATTCGGCATGGTGGTGGGCTCCTAAGTATGCTACTTCATCGCCTTGTCCCTCTACCCCTCACACAATACTGATTAGGGAATGATGTGTTCATTTTCTGCTAATAGGTGCTAACACATCCTTAAAAATGAAAGCAGACTCATGAACATTTGTCTTGAGGCATGTGAAACTTTTGACCCAGTCCCAGTTTATTGGCACGTTTGCCATGTCGGGGTCTCAGGGTTACCTTCCTCAAAACCTTTTGTGCTGTCTCTGTACCAGAGCCATGCTGGGAAGCGGGTCACTCCTTTGTTTTTAGAGTGAGAATTGAGCTTTGCAGCGTCTTTGGCATACCAATAAACCCAGCAACAATAAAACAGGAACAGTGTTCATTATACTGCTGTGTGGGGAGTTTCTTTAAGAGTTGGGCCCTAAATGGTTTTTAATCCCAGGATGCACTGATTGTGATAATGTGGAGAGGCAAACCAAGCATCAGTTATAAAATCATAGCGAATATGAGCGGAATAAGAAACGGTCAAAAGGATCTTGTTACAATTTCTGCTTATTCCACAAGGGCTTAAGGAAAGTAAAATAGGCAGTGATTTTGTTTGGGACTTGTTTATGAAAGATTACTTTTTGTATAGGTAAGTCAAAAGGTTAAGGAAGTAAACAGAATTTAAATACAGTCAGTTTTAGTAATTTTTTCTGTTGTTTGCCTTAACTGCTTTCTAACATCATAAAAAAGCCTGCAGCACTCAGGTTAAAAGAAAAAAAAAACCAACCTCCAGCCAACAACAAAAACCCGCACCAAGCCAGCTTAAAGAAGTAAAAGCTGTAAAACGTAAGATATGGCACACCTATAAAATATAATTTTGCTTTTCAGGCTGCAAAAGTGCTGTAGATCTAAAATTACAATAAATCTCCAAATGTCCAGCATTGATTACTTCAAGCTTGTGGCTTTAATGGACAACAGAGCAGCACATTATGATGCCATGATTAAGGAATTGTGGAAAAGAGTGAGAGTGATTTTGGACTTTATTTTGGCACCTTGCAGAGCTCAACGTTACCACAATTATTGGTTTTCTGAAATATGTCCCTATGCATTATTCTGATCAGATTACTTGCATTGCACAATCCTCTGGTGAATAACAGGACAATAGCACAAAATAAATCTCTCTCTGAAATTTAATCTCCATGTCTGTAGACTGGCAAGAACATCCACATCCCTCTGATAAGAAGTTGTATATTTTCCTGAACGGTGGTATATTTTTGTTTTATAATTGTCCTTAATGTAAATTCTCAAGCAAGAAAGCAGCGATGTCAAAGATCTCCGAGGAAAGAAGGGTTGAAATATGGGTAAAGTGTTCCCATAAGCTCAGCATGAAGAAACCCTAATTTTCTTAGTCAACTACAGGGGCGGGTGAATTCAGTGGCTTACAGAAATCATTAACCTTTCCCCTATTATTGGTTCTCAGTGTAATTTGTTTGATAATCTTCCTCCTCGGTGAATAGTAGTCCAGCTTATCAGCTAATAAAATAGCCTCCCGTACTTTTGCGATGTTCAGCACGCTGCGGCTGGGCTACCGCTGACATAAAGCAAAATTACCTGCTCTTTTTGAGGTACACTTCTAAGCCAGGGATTGGAAAGAAGCCTGGTTTTATGGATTGAAGGGTGAGCGTCTGTTTATTATTGCTCATCCACTGAGCTCCGCGGACAAGCTAGAGAATAATTGTTATATTAAAAAAGCAGAAAATGTGTCGAGTTTTAAGCTCTCGGCTTCCACTTGCACGCTTTCAGAACCAAACCTTTATCAGCGTGCAGGTGCTTACTAATCCTTGAGACGCCCATTAAACAGCCTTCAACTTGCATAAAGATCAGTGTGTTTAGATGGGTGCGTGAGGGGTTGCGTCAGGATAAGCGGGTTGTCGGCGGCTGCCCTTGGATGGGTGTCTGCAGCTGCAGAACGTAGGTGTGAATTCTGCGAGGGGCAAACGCGCTGGCTACCCCGAAAGCTGCGGTTTGCTGTGCCGCTCTGCGAGCAGGGTTGTTAGCGTTGCTCAGCGGCTGCTGGGTCTGCCTGTGCGAAGTGCCGAGATCCCTGTCAGGCTGGCATCCCGTCTCCTCTTGGCTGTGAATCTTTCCCCCAGGCAGCCCGCGCTCGCTCCCAGCTCCCGGAGCAGGCTGGTGCGGCGTGCAGAACATCATTAGCGGGCGATGGCAGAGCCTCAGTGGCGCGCCGGGGCACTGCGTTAGCCTTTCACCTCCACGGAGCCGGGTACAAGCCGAGGCTCAATTCACAAGTGAAAATTGGATTTGGGAACTTCATTTTTAGTGTCCGTGCTTTTCTATCATGAAAACCGCCACGCAGGTGGGCACGACTGCCAATTCCACTCAGAAGCGCTCCAAGGCTGGAGCGGAGCGCTGGACGTTGCCGGTGGAGATGAAGATGTATTGGCAGAGGCATGGGTGGAAGTTCACCCAGCAACTGCTTACATGATCCTGGCTCTGTTCCTGCTAGGCTATCCATCCCGGTACTTTCAGTCACTAAATAAACCCAACTGGAAGAAAACTTGGCTTTTCTGTACTGTGTGCCTATTCCAGACAGAAATTATGGGAAAGTTTATTGAGTTTGTGTGGTTCAGGACTCAAGGATAAAATACGAGTCATGTTTAAAAAGAGATCATTAGGACCTACGAATTGGCACTGCTCCAAGGAAGCACTATCCAACAGTACTGCGTTGGTTTGCATCTGGTGAAGTCCTGGCCTTTGCAGTAAACGTGTGTGTGTATGTCTAGAAAAAAACCCTTTTTCGTGCCGTTTGGGAATAGGCGAGCTGCTGCGTGTCGTGCCCCCGGAGCTCTGCAAATGGTGATGCGGAGCACTGTGCGTGCTGCTGCTGAGAGCATCCTGCCACATCTGGAGAGGTCAGAGCAGCTGCCGGAGGCAATTCTTGGGTGACTTTGCTCTGATTTAACAGTCCCAAAACCAGAGAGCTAAAAGCTGTCTGTCCTCAGTTCTTCTACTGACCTAGTGTGGGTTCAGAGATTAATCTGACCCCTGATTTGTTTCTCATCTGGGAGTGGTGTGGGATGCTGTCTCTGGCAAACAGTTTCCTTTCCTCCAAGTTGTTTTTTTTCCCCTGTCTGCACTCTATTTTGTTTCCAACAACTGTATTTTCATCAGTTTTCAGATTTTACTGGTCCAGAGCACTGTAAAATACCAGTTTGAAAGAGTTTTGCTTACACCATCTTAAACCTGCCAATTCAAAATCTGGATAGTCTTTTTCAAGCCTCTGAACCCCATGTAGTTTATCATTAATTATAATAGATTTTACCCAAAACTGGTCAACACTTCTCTTCCCGCTCTCAGTTTTCCTCCTGCAGCGATTCAGGCTCTCTCCAACTTTACTGTTGCCACACAAGCAGCGATGCTGCTGGAGGAGGGGCTGTGCCTGTCCGTGGGCAGGTCTGCACGGTGCCGGCTCTCTGGATGCGCTGCCATCCATAGGGTACCACATACCGTTGCCTTACACGGAATGGTTCACCACTGTCATTCTTCATTCTAGTGTGAATTAGGTGTGTTTGAGACCGGAAAAGCTCAACCTGAATCATTTTCTCAATGTTATTTTTTAGATACGGTACTGTGAAGGGGCAATGATGAAGAAGAGGGTGATGGGGCTCAATTTTACCTCTTCCAGAAGAGCTAATGGTGCCAGCCAGAGCAACCACCTCTTTATTCTCTGGCTTTTCTGTCCTGGAAATGGACCAGCTGATGACATTTTTCCATATGCAGTGCAAGCAGCCTGGCATTTATGCAGATCAAATCCTGCTCCTTTTGAAGTAAATGGTTTTGCTCTGGGTTTCACTGAAGCCGAGATGTGATGGGTTTATATGGGCTAAAGCACTTGGAGTGGGGCTATGGGAGTTTCAGTGATTCCTGGATTTGTCCAGGATCCACAATCACTTTGTTCCAACACTGCACAGGTTTATGTGCTACCTACGTGTGGGATAGCATCCAGGAATCTTGCTGTTCAGGCAGAGTGGAAAATATGCCTCATTTATAATATGTATCCTGCAGAATAACATTTATCTGTAGGCAACACAGGTTGGTTATCAAAGCTTTAGAGAGAATTGTTTCCATCAGTTGAGGGAGTTTAAAACAAAAATCTGAGGACTTTTGTATCAGGAAACTGCAAATTTCTTTTGGTAAGTTAGCAAAGGCTTTGAAGAGTAAAAGGATGATACTGCTAAGCTGATGGTAAATCATCCACTCACCTCAACAGGGTAGAATGGCAGATGCTAAATTTCTAGAAAAATCAAACATTGTTAGTAAATAAATCAGCATATTGCAGTGCATGTGATCTGACCATCGGTTGTCTGGTTGGTTTTGGGTATTGCCTTGTTGATGTAACTGAAAAATCTTTAATAGATGTTTATTTATAATTATATCTTGGTTTATCTTAGATATGAGCCTTCAGTGAAGGAAGGTAATATTTATTTCTTCAGATTATTTTAGTACTTTATAATGTTAATTTACTGGTCATTAAAGAAGAAATTGAAACTCAGAAATGGAGGGAAAAAGTCTAGCAAAAAATATGTGTTGAATTTCAGCATTTTGCAATGCTTAGCATTAATGTTACTTAATAACAGCATGACTTCTGTGACTAGTTCACTGGCAAATGTTCAAATCACAGAGAACTCTGGGCTTAGTTTTGTCATAATTTCTAGTTAAATATGTTTTATGGCACTTAAACTGTTCAAGGTTCTTTATTAATCTAATTTTATAAAATACCCAAAGTGGTCTGAAACTTAGAAATTCCCCACAAAGATTTTAGTAGAAATATTTTATAAGGTCCCAAAATTAAATAGACAAAGTTGATGCTTAAAAAAAAAGCGCAGCTCAGGGAAATTAAATAGTTTTTTAAGAGCTTAATTTTCAAAGTCTTGGAAAGCTTGTATTCTTTACCTAAGAATTAGATAATTCAATGGCAAAAGTCACCTAGACTTTATAAAGTGGAATTGGTCTTGGCAATGCTTGAACATGGCAAGAGTCAACATACATCAGTGAAATTCAGGCAACATGGTTGGCATGTCTGAATGAGAAGACCTTCAGGAGAGCTTCCTGGTGGGCACCTCACCCCCCTTGTCTCAGCAACTGCTACCAAATTGCCTGTTTCTCCAATTGTACACTCAGACTTCTGTGCAAGACGTATGTCGTAAGTTCTCAAATGTTGTATTGAGTTAAAAAAAAAAGTTGTGGGTAATTTAACAGCAATACAGAAGCAGAAGTACTTTTTATTGCTATACAACATGTTGTAGAATGAGTTTGGGGCATTTCTGTCCAGGCATGGTTGTAGAGACAAAAGGAAGAAGGAATAAGAGCCGGTTATTTCCTTTCAAAGACACCTTGATATACAGAGAGACCAGATTTAACAAATATTATTTGGCCTAATAGACCAAAAAGGTTGCTTAAATTCAAAGTCGTTGGTTGACTGTGATGCTCACTCTAATAGTATGTTTTAAGGCATAGTAACAGTTAAAGTTATGCATTTTGCACTCAGGAGAAGGACCTTCTTCCGAGCCTGACTCCTTTGGCATGTCCGGCCTCTTGACTCAGTGCCTCGCTCTTCTGGGCTTTCTGCATCTCCGAGGTCACCAAAGCCAAGCTGTGAGGGGTGTGCTAAGGCCGTGTGGGGATACGTGTCCTTGGTATTGCTTCCAATGGGTAGCAAGCAGTCAGAAAGCAGATGCTGGCCACGAGCTGGTTGAAGGATCACATGCAGCATGCCAGGAGAGTTCTTGTGGCTGTGGGGCCACAGAGGAGCTGCCTGTGGATGACATTCAGTAGCCTACGTCTCCTCTGAAGGCAGGGAGGGAGCTCAGTGGGAAGCCTGACGCTGTGACTGCCTTGGCCACAGCCCAGCCGAAGCCCTTGAGACAGCTGAGTTCAGCGACTGGGGATCAAACCTGCAAACGCGGAGCTGCTCGTGTGCCAAAACTCATCTCAAGCCCGCACGGCTCACAGCCGAGGGCATAGCGAATCCCAACTGTTCGTGGCTGCGTGCGATGGCACTGATGTGCGAAGACTGCGAAGGAGCTTTGGTTGGTCATCGTTCTGCAAGGTTGGGTAGTTGGGTGGCTGTGTTCTCCTGCATCGTGTCAGGAAAGCTTGATAAGTGCGTTGTGAAAATCTGAAATAAAGCCACTACAGAGTACTATGGAGATACTAATTCCCCCATCATTTACTCCTCTTCTAATCTCCATTTCATCAGAGGAGAAAAAGAGGAAATGAGGGGTGGTTTGTCAATAGTCAAGCATCACCCCAGTGACAAACATGGCTTGCATTTGGGCTGTCCATCGAGTGCTCCGCTACCTGGGCTGTGTTGATTTGTCCGGCTTTATACTGCTGGTTTGGCACTCCTCTGCCCCGTCTTTGCCGAGGCAGGACGCAGATCTCTCGTGCGATGCCCCGGGAGGTAGTTATTTAACAAAGCCTACCGTGCAAAATGAGATCTTTCCATGTTTCCTCAGATGTTTACGCTTGGCAGCTCGTTTGTTCCTTGTCCCTGAATTTGAGTTAGTCATCGAGAAGCAGTGAGCTAATCGGAAGTAAACAGGGCTTGATCTGCACAGCGCTGCCCGCCCAGCATCCCTTTGTGCTACCCAAGGTGGCAAAACATTCCCAATGTTGTGGTTTGGTTTTTTCCTGTAAACACATCCAAAAGGGGAAAAAAAAAAAAAGAAAAGAACAATGCGGAGCGGCGGCGAGCGATGCGTCCACCCAGACAGTTTAACCCTTGGGTCAGCGTGTTTGTATTTCACTTATTGGATTGTTAATAGATTTTCTTCATTTGTGCGAGACATTGTGAATGATGTGCTGAGGCCTTTCTATTACTTCACCGCCGGCGCCCGTGGTCCACCTGTAAGAAGATAGCGTTAAAAGCTGCTGGAGTTTCTACCTCTTGACAACATCCCAGCTGTAGACTAGCAATAGCAATCCTCCCGTGGCAGTTTTAATTATCGGCCCCGGCGATACCATCAGTAAGTGTGTAATTACGTGTCACTTTCCTGGCTGTTGGGTATGAAAAGTGGAACCAGTGAGATGATGATCGTTGAAGCTGTAGACTCATATTTAAACAATTCAAAATGTGTAACTGGCAGTGTCATTAAACAGAGAGAGTCTGACCCCAGCTGTCAGTTACTTTTCCTTATGCAGATTTTTTTTCATGCTGTCTGTCAAAAGAGCTCCATGGGCTGAGATGGGACGGAAGAGGCAGTGTAATGCAGAAGTGCCGCTCTCCTCCGCTCCTGACGAGGTGGTCTTTTACTCTAAATAAATACTACCGGAGAGATTGTAAATAAACGGCCGACCACGCAGGAAATTATATAGACTTTGGCGATGAATAAACAAAGGGAGACTATCAAACGGATATTCGACCCTTCAAAAAATATGAATAAAATCTGACTCATTACCCTGAACTTAAAGAACAAGGCTTATGGTAATTTGGGGGTTTCATTACCGGAGGATAAAAATGGAATCATTTTCATGTCTCCATTTCTGCCAAAAAATTTTTGAAGGCATGGCAGATAAATGAATAACCCGAAGGTTATTATTGTTATTTAAATGAATATATGTACACACACACAGATATTTATATATGAGACACACACATGCACATGCACACACAACTACGTGAACAATAACTATTTTTGAATCTTGGTTTCAAACAACGTTGGGATATGAATCACTTTAACTTCAAAGTCAGCAGATGTTTAAGGTGTGCAAAGTACTAGAAACTTGTCACCTAGCCAATTTATGCTAAACAGATGGAAAAAATAAATATATGTGCATAGGAGTAGGCAAGTAAAGAATATTTTTTTCTGCAAATAGAGTCAGAAATTTCTGAAATGACAACTCTTCGCCGACTGAAGACAGACACACTTGTTTGACTGGGAACTTGGCAAATACTGGCGTTCCAAGAGTTAATTTTGGAAACACAAGCAAATAAATGCAAGAGTACTTAAAAAAAAAAAAAAAATTGAGGTTAAATAAACATGAATCTGTGAAGAGAGAGAGAAATGTTTCTTTAATTTTTCAAATGTTTGCATTTCTCATAATAAAGCAAAGTTACAAACAAACGACATTATCTCGGACCCACAAGACACCTTAATTTAAAGCTTTGGAGTTCACACGGACTCCAGCAGCAGCTGTGGAACAACAGGGATGCGCTGGATGCTCAACCTTTGAAGAGGCACTGCATCACACCTACTCTGGGAGATTTTAGGGAGAACTGTTAATTTTGCGTGTGTGTTCCTCCACATGTCTGTACATAAAAGCCTTGCATATATTTCTTGTTTCAAAGACAATGCTACAGACCAGCGCATACAGTACTGTGGTAGGCTATATTAATTGCAGCAGTACTTTCATACTTGAAAGTAATAAATAGGCACATATTAAATCCTCTAAGGATTAATTTGTATTTTATCAGCTGTGAAAAGGGCAATTTTTTACATATCCAGACTTAAGAGGTAGCCCTATTAGACCTTCATTGGAAAACAAATTCTGCATATATTTTGTACTGGGGCTTTCTATTTTCTTTCTTATTCTCCCTTTTCTATTTTTCCTGCCTTCTTTTTTTAAAAAGCATTTATTGCAGCAAGTGGTTATGTAATTTAACGTCGAGGAGGAAATGCGTTGCGGACAGACAAACACGGCTTTGTAGAACTCTGCCTGTTTGCGGGAGCGGTTAAGGGAAAGCCCAACAGCAAAGGCCGTGCTGCGAGTGTCTCGCTTTCCTGTGGCGTTTGAAATACACAGCGCTGAAGGCCATTCAGGTTTTTATGCATCCATATTAATATCCTCGCAGATGATACAGTTCTATTTACAAATTATTTGCCGTTGCCACTAACGAATAGTTGCAGGAGAGCCCTCCCAGACACTCTGCCGTAGCAGGCGGTTATGAGGAGCCCGTTTTTGCATGCCAAATAGCCGTTTTTCTTTGTCTTTCATGGAGTCATCTGTAGGGTTGGGTATTTTCAAGTTCTGTTTCTGTCCTACTTGCATGTTAGCTGCAGGCGATCTGCATCACAGGGAGGAGGCAGTCCCTTGGGGAGGGCCCACTTTTCTGCATTTAGTTGGTTGCTTTGAAAGCAAAGGATGCTAAAAAAATTAGCTGTCTTTTAGGAATGTTGGATGACTTGTGCACAACAAACAGATTCATAGTAGAAGGCTCCTGTGGGATGGTTCTGGTTTGTGTTTTTTATTTTTTTGGAAGGAAGGCAAGTTGGGAATTTTAAAGGGACACTGCACACTTAATCTGTGCCCACAGTCTAGAGGTGCTTCTAGCGAGTTGGAGCTCGTGTCCTGAGGTCTGGCTGAGGTGCTGGAACCTCCCTTCCTGTGGGTAAGAAGAAGGGACTTAGCAAAGCAGCAAGCTGCCTCCTAGTGCTCTGCATCGTCGCCACTAGCCTGCACTCGGTCCTTTTACGCTGGGTTTTCCGCATCCTTTCCCATGCAGTGGGGCATGTGGAGCACTGCATGGTCTGGGATCATGCCACCTCAGAGCATGCTTCACTCTGTATGTGTTTTGTCAAAACAGGTAAAATTGGTTGGGGTGCACTTGCTGGTGCCTCCCGGTTTGCAGTCTCGAGGGGCCAAGGGCAGGGCTTTCTTATTCCTGTGCTTTCGTAGCTGTTTGGAGAGCTCAGCTCCAGGACACACCTTGCTGCCAGTTCAAGGTTCCTCTACTCCAAAAGTCCATGAAATTAAGTCCAGTTGATTAACCTATTTTTATAGGCATGAGCAATTAAAATATTGACTCAATCATTTTCTCTCTGCATTTCAGATCATGTCAAAGGTTTTCCTGAAAGCACAAGCCATCAGAATGAGCACTGTAAATTATTGTCTTCTTCCTTTCCAAAACACACTGTGCATTTCCCGTGCATCCAGATTTCTTCTTGTATGAAACTGATGGCAGTCTGGGACAAGGTTTTGATTTCTAGAGGCGCTTGAAACAAACATGCTGTTCTCATCTTCGCTGTCTTCGCCTGGGTGCTCAGTGCTTGTTTCGGTAGTGAGGTGGTCTTAGAGAAAGCAGCATCCTGGGCAAGGTCAGCGGTGATGGCGTCCCCGTGAGTTGGGTGACAGCTGACAGGGCTGCTCACTGTCCGGCTGTGACCTCTGGCTCTCCTTTTGTTGTCAAATCACCCGAATTCGCACCCACTAAATAAAATAACGTCAGCGTTGTGACCCTTCTCTGCGGTTAGCTATTGATACGCAGTTCAAAGGAGTATCTTGCTAATAACAGCAAGAACGCTTAGGTTTTCCTTTTGAGGGCAGAATTGCTCTTGTAAACCAGTCTCCAAATATAGTTGTGAGAAAATACTTTTCCATTGTGTTTTGGTATCCAAAGTATAATAAAAGATGATGGGTTAAAATCCAGTGGCGTGCGGGGCCGGTGGAGTACTTCCTATGTCTGACTTTGGTAAGGACGTGGAGGTGCAATAAGGCATGTTCTGCAACGGAAGAGCAGCCAGCAGTCTCGTGATGCTCTCTGTCCAGCTCCAGAGAGAAGTTTTGTTCTTGCACGAAGGCTGGGAATAGCGATGCCCTCTGCAGAATTGCCGCTGGTGTCACTGGGAAGCCAGTGGGCACCGGGATAGGAGACTGTAGCCCAGAAACATAAAGAACAAGATTCTGGGTTTAGCTGATTTAAAATAAGGTAGGAAACAATTATAGTGGCTAAATCCCATGGATGTAGTCAGGTTAGTACTTGCGTGATTAAGGGAAGCAGGACTTTTCTCAACAGTGTTGACCTGAGATTGCCAAAGAATTTTCATTTTCTTTGGTTTTCGTGTGTCAGTAATTGCAGCACGAAGACAATTGCTGAGCACGTGGGCTTAATCACAGGTTTTCTTCACAAACTTATTATTTTTTCTTATTAAATCAGACCAATTCTTACGAATGTTCCAGGAGAAAATGTACAACTCCGTTGCTTTATCAAAGAACTATGTTCAAGTAGACGTAACTGGGCAGCTGCAGCGGCTTATTTGCCGTGTCACAGTGCTCCCTCCGTGCCTGCCCCTCAGAGGGGGGGTTTTCCTTCCCGACTTTGTCACCCTTCCCAAAGCTGTGGCTTACTTCTTTCTCAGTGTTTACTCCTAGCAGGATGAACCTGGATGCTATGGTGATGGTCGCCCTATTGCAAATAATAGCGAACAATAACACATCTTGGCTTAGTACTTGGAAACTATCTTGAAATTATGAAGCAGGAGATGTACTTTGTTTATCACAGTGGAAACCTATTAGACAAGTACCCTTGGTGCATGGAAAATATATGCTTTTAACAGTTTTAATCCTTTATCAATTATTCATAAGTGAAGGTTTTTCTGTATTTGTACAGTTTGCTGGATGGAATAGCAAGCATGCCTTTATTTGTCTAACAGTTTTGTTCGAACTGTATCAGATATTTAACACACCCAAACATATTTAATTTAAGAAATAAAGAGCCATTCTTTCTGTGGGGTTTTACACATCATTCTTCTTTATCACGCCAGGTTTTGCTCATCATACCATGTTCTTCCTCAGAGGACAGAGACAAATAACCACTCTCCGCAAGGACAATGTGTGTGTTGAATGCATTTTAAATGCTGCACTTTGTTATGATTGCGACCAACATTTTAAATATGCTGCAATCAAATTCCAAAATGACATGAGAAAAATGACATCAGAGAATAAATCTATTAAGCTGCTCAGGCATCAGGAATGTTTGAGCTGGAACATACTTAGCTTGAAAGTTAAAGATTGAGTACAATGTTTATTTTATTTGCTTAAGAGAGGCAAGCCTAATTCATCCCTGTTGTGGAAATCAATGGAGTTACAGTATAAATATACTCTTCAAATATATTTGGCATATTACATGAGTTAAATAGCATTACCTAAATAGAGTTTAGCTTTTAAATATCACATGAGATTACTGATTTACTTTCATATTGTGCTAGGTTTATTTAAACTGTTCAAGGGTCTCACCCATGGCACACATGGCAATTCTGTCAATAGGCCTGGAAGAGGGGAACCTAGTGGAAGTTGTCCGACTGGCAAAGGCTGGGCTAGCTGATGGGTGCCTGGCTGCGTAGCTGGAGACTGCAGCAACGCTGCGGGTCAGCCGCCTGTAGTCGTGTTTATGCTTTTCCAATTTACTTGATGCGTTGCAGAAATGAGATCCTAGCATTAGTGCATTGTATTTAGTCACGATGCCGGGAGGGATTTGGGAGATACTGGAATAAAGGAATTTCTCTTCTTGATCCCCTCTGCTAGAGTCCTGCAGCTTTTGAGCCGTGTTTGGGACAGGGTTTCTTCTGAGCACGAGCAGGAATTCAGGGAGAAGCCAGCATGCCGGGGTCAACCTTACAGCCGTCTCCTTTCCTTGGGTTCTGGTGGACCATACTCCTGTGTTTTGCGCTGTGCTTGCTTCCAGCTGGGCTAGAAAGTCCCTCGAGTGGCCATTCCCTATATCATGGACTATTTCCTTGTGTTTCTTACTGGTGTAGAGGAACATGAGCTGTAGGATGAAAGATCTTGGAGAAGCAAAATCCCTTTGAGCTTCTTGCTAAGAATGGCTCAGGTTTTGAGAAGGAAACATTTTTATCCAAGTAGGATCACCCATCCCTGGGGTGTGGTAAATATTTGAGGAATTTCTGGGCCAAGTCATGCTGCTTTCTGGCTGTGCATTAAGGTATTAGATCCTGTTACCATTAATATGAATATTCCTTATACATCTTCCTGAAAAATTTCTCCTTAAAGAAAATAAATGATGTCTTACATTCAAAGTTCTTAAGTAAGCGTGGCTGGGATGACGGATTCAGCTTATCTTAGGTGAAAAAACAATAGTAGGAAATAAAGTGGTATTAAAAATGGGTTTTGTTTGCCTTCAGAACTGTAGCTCTGGTTTTCTCCAAAGAATCAGAGCTGAGCAGGTGTTGCCTAGGTAGGAAAATTTCACTTAAAGATCTCTGAACTGTCCCAAACTGAAGTCCATTCTCATCCATAACGTAATTTAGCCCTTGACAGATATATAGAGCTCTCGTAACTTTCTGTTCTTCACAAAATCTCCTGAGCTTCAAGTCTCACTGACCAGATGGGTTGTAATTTGGCCTCTGACATGGCGCAGTCCTGCTGGAGGGTGAAAATTACCTGAACTGGCCAACGCCGAGGTCACACTCCCGTCTCCTTGAAGTCATTTTCTTTTTCTCAGGCTCCTGCCTCCCATTTCCCAGCACGCGGATCTCTGTTTTCTGCATTTTGAATACTGCACAGTGGCGAGACGTGGAATACTTATCCCCTCGGAAGTCAGATATTATATTTAAATGTCTTAAGCCTCTGCTGAACATCAGTCACGGGATTGATTTAGCCTTAGCAGTATCTGACTCCGCAAGTAAGATGCTGAGATTGCCCCATGTAGGGTAGATTGAACTACTTTGTAGTATGTCAAGTGTTGGAAACAGCAAAGCGTGGCATATAAATGTGCTTAATTAAGGAGAGCCTTGAGTGCTTTTCCAGTGTGAGACCTCATGGCAGAAAAAATATTCATGAGTATTTTCCGTACGTTAAATTTTTTGGGGCAAAATAAAAAAGGAATAAAGATATTTTAGAAGAACTCAATCCACCCGCCACCTCCCCTAAAGCTGTTACTTCCTCAGCCCCTTAAGCCTTCGCGGATGGTGTGAACATACTTAAGATGAAGCGTGGGAAGTTTTGCTCTTGTAAGTAATAAAAATTACAGAGATTTTTGTGATGGGCTTTCCCCTTCCTTCTCTGTTTTAACTGAACTGCGTTCTCCTTACTGCTCGGACATCTGTCTGAGCTCCACAACGAAATGGGAGGAAGAAAACAGAGCGCATCTAATTATGGCAATTACTGCCTTTCCTTCGGGTAGGTGAGAAGAGGGGGTTGCTTCGGACTGTTTTCTTCTCCAGGAGAAGTTTTCTTTGCTGGCTTGTCCACGCAGCCCTGGCACAATGTCCCTGTGGCGTGGCTGTTCCGATAAACGCCAGGTCAGCAGTGTGGTTTGCAGTGAACAGAAGTTACCCTTTTACCGTCACATCTTCCTCCACTCTCGTACACAGCTTATTTTTTTTTTCTGCTGCAGCAGAAGTAATTTTTTGCAGGTGCAAAAAGGAGCCTTTCATTTCCCCATCTTAAGAAAAAAGTTAGAAAAAATACACTTTCCTTACTGAAAGGCAATATTTTGCTTTTAGCACTGCTTTATGTGCAGCATTTTTTAGCTCCTCTAATCTTAAATTCAGTACATGAATGGATGGATAATTTCCTCCCTGTCAGTTTTTTCATGCTTCTGAATTATTTACTACTCCCGCAACTTGTAGCTGCGAGTCCACTTAGTTCTCATTGAGCTGTAGCCGTGCAAGAAGCTCCCCTTTGCCCGCTGTCCTGGGGGGCTGCCTCTGTGCTGCTGGGGCAGGCGAAGCCTGGGATGCTGGGCATCCTTGAAGGGGTGCCCAGGCAGGACCACCCCTCGGCGTCCTGCGGAAGCGAGTCCTTAAGTAACAGAGCCTGAATCTGGCTAATTTGTCTTCGTCATTCATATCCCCCAAATCCTGAATCATTTTGGTTGCCCTCCACTGCACCTTTTCAATCTCCACAATGTTCTGCCTCTAATATAGTGACCAGAATTGCGCTCAATATTTCAAATATACTCCCACTAATGTCTTATATAAAGCAGTGCCAGAATAACTTGCACTGATTTATAATCCTTACGAATATATATATTTGTTTAGCTGCTGTTGTTGGTTTTATTATTGGTGCCAAACATGGAACATATGTCTGGTGGTCTGAAGGCCTGTTAAAGACAACGAATGAATCACATTTTCTACATGACAAAAGAAAACACCTTTATTTTTTATCATTGTCTAGCTTGAGTGGTGATATAAGATAAATTGAAACAACAAAAGGAAAAGAGAGTTTAGGAAAGTCAAGTAATAAGGTATCAGGTTATAAATGAAGTCTTCCAGTGATTGAAGTTAAAAAGTATCCACAGGCACTTCACACTTCTTAAAAAACAAATAAATCACCCAACAGGGTAGTGATAACGTCCTGTTCAAAGTATGAAGCCTACCCCACTCTTTGGGGAGGATGCAAAGAATATGATAGAACGTAAATGGGAATTTTTCGCCGGTTGTGGCTGCAGGAACACGCGGTGCAAAGTGTGATACTAATGCACAGAGTCACTCTTTTTTGGGGGTGTTGATGGTGCTCTGTTTGTGATGTTGTTGGGAGCTATGGCTTCTTAATGGAAGCAAATTGCCAGCAATTGCCTTTCTTCTGTTGGATAAGATTCTGTTTTAGGAGTCGTGGCATTAATATTCTGAAGCGATGCATTTCTGTGGTGTTATTTACAGTAAAGAATTATGAGTAAATAGGGTAATTTCTGTGGTTCTTAGAGGAGGAAGCGGTACATCATAGAATCACAGAATGGTTTGGGTTGGAAGGGACCTTAAAGCCCCCCCAGTCCCACCCCCTGCCATGGGCAGGGACACCCTCCACTAGACCAGGTTGCTCCAAGCCTCATCCAGCCTGGCCTTGGGCACTCCCAGGGATGGGGCACCCACAGCTTCTCTGGGAACCTGTCCCAGTGCCCCCCACCCTCTCCAGGAAGAATTCCTTCCTGATATCTATCTAAATTTCCCTGCTTTCAGTTTAAACCCATTACCCCTTGTCCTGTCACTACAGGCCCTTGTAAAAAGCCACACCCCCCCACCCCCCTCCTTGTAGCCCCCTTCAGGTACTGGAAGGCTGCAGTAAGGTCTGCCTGGAGCCTTCTCTTCTCCAGGCTGAACAAGCCCAACTCTCCCAGCCTGTCCCCATGGCAGAGGGGCTCCAGCCCTCGGAGCATCTCCGGGGCCAAGGCAGGCAGCAGTTGTACTGTAAACCATACTAAACCGTCTCCTCTTCCCAAACTGGCCAGACCAAGGGTTACTGTCTTGTAGAAGATGTGAAAACAAACTTGCAAAAACCAAAAGCAGGTATGGTCAAGGTGAAGTTACTCTGAGAGGGTGGGGGGAACGGCAGGCCACAGACGACCTGCAAGTGTTTTCTTTTAGTTGAGACAGCCAGGTTTGACATCTGCTTGTTTGCAGTTTAAGAAGAAGTTTTTGATGGCTTCCACCTGAACCGGTCTGTGCCATAATGCAGGTGACCTGCGTTAATGGCCTCGTTTTCCCAAGACAACGCGATGCTATTAATGTATTGTACCACGCTTTACCTTGGCTAGTGGCCATTATCACCAATAAATAATGGCTCGTGTTACGTCAACTCCTGCTAAGGTCTTGGGACATGAAATTCATGTGTGCTACCAATGTAGATCGAACGTAACCTTGACATTAATCAGACAGGTGGAATTTAAGGCTTCCCCAGCTTTCCCAGTGCCGCTCTCGTAACAAATCATGAAGTTCTGCTGCTGTTTGCTGCCGAGGTTTGATATAAAACCCCATACGCCGTCCTTTTCCCCTTATTGTGTGGGGGTTTTAAAATGCGTTGAGTCTATTAATATGATCATTACAGTGTTTACAAATATCTCTGCCTTCCTAGTGCTCTTCTGAATCCTAAATGGGCTCCTGTTTTCTGAGAGCAAACAACAAATGGAGCAGAGCTTTGAAGAAACCCACCCTCGATTAATAGTTAATGATGGCTCAGGAGAAGGAACAAAGCCCGTACGATGTGAACACGGATTAGCCCTTTTATAAACACGACCAAACAGTTTGTAGGAGCGCCGATGCCCGGGAGCAGCCTGCTGTGCCCTCCTGCCGAGACCAAGGCCAGGCAGCGGGCTCGGCGCAGGGGGCCAGGGGTCCCCAGGGTCTGCGCCCCAGCTGCCCCCCTCTCCCAGAAAGCAACGAGCTGGTTGATGCAGGAGCATCCCCTGCCGACCAGCGCCGGGCACTAATTGCCTCCGCCAAGGACCTGGCATTAACCCTCCTTCCTCTCCCCGACCATAGGAACATCGAGCTTGGCCAAGGCTGATGCCCAGCACGGGGTGCTCAGCCCCACACAGCTCCTGGGTTCCGTTGGGGTTCACCTTACCACACCCTTCGTCTGCTTTCCACCCAAAACACTTGGGTCTCATCCTCTTGCTGGGCGTCAGGGCACATCTTCCTGCTGGTGCGGATGGGGTCAAAGCTTTGGAGGTGAAAGGCTTCACATCCCCCTACTCACTTCCAGAGCCGTCCTTTCTAGCTCAGAATATTTCAAGTTTAGGACTTCAAATATTTCTATTAATAAATTACTATGCATCATGTCAAATTAGCATTGCCATTACTAAAAGATTAATAGCGACAATGCGTTGTGGCACTCCATTGCTTCAGGGTAATTTTCTTTTGTTCATGCTTTGGCATAATGTTGTACAGCGGAGTGGCAGAACTACGAAGCATAAATTTAGGCACAGCCCCTCAGCAGAAGAGGTAATCCTAATCACAGCAGAGGGTTAGCAATTAGCTCCCGCCGCCGCCGCTCTGCAACGCGCGCGCCGCAACCTTCTGTGAAGGTTGCCTTCAAACCAGGATGCATCAGGGCTAACGCCGACCGATATCCCTCACGCTTCGCAGATAACAAGATAAATCCCGACGTTTATATGTTTTTATTTACTAAGTGCTCGGGAGGAATAAACAAGGATAATTTGCATGTGAAGCCTTTTTATTTTAGACTGTGAGTAATTGGTGGGTTAGCGATGGTGTGTACACTTAAGTGTACATCACGCCAACAGCAATCTTTCCTTTCATAAATTCTCCATCCTAACTGGAGTTTACAAGGGAAGAAATTACTCTCGTGCTCATGTCCCTTTCCATTGCGCTTGTAAAAAGGAGTAACTTTTTTTCCCTCTGCCTCCTCAGGTAGGGGCACGACGACAAAGCAATTAAACAATGTGTCTGAGTGGATGCAGTTTAAAATAGAGGGTGGGAGTATATCATGTGGCATCATTTTACCTCAGACATATACACAAGCATTTCGTACCTGCAGTTTAATGATGGGCAGGGAGAGGAGAAGCATCTAAACCTCATTTGGAGACACAGGCTTTTTTATTTTTTACTATTTTAACAAATGACTTTCACAGGCGGAATTATTGCGTTATCATCTATTCGACTTCATGCTGGATATATCCAGGAAAATATCTCCATGATGGCTCTGTTTCTTGCTTAAATATCAAGTATTGGTATTTTTAATGTTTTTGTAAACATTATATATTTTAATACTTGAGAAAATGTATCTCATAAATAAGCTTTATTATCTGTCAAAAAGGATGAAAATATAACTTTACATTTCTGTTTTAAAGTAATTTTAGTGCCTATTAGCTATAAAGTAACAGTTATATATAATTTAGAGTATGTAGTCACTCGAAACAACTTGACATTTTCACACAAACACAGAACCTTAATAATAGTCTTGGGATTTCATTGGAAGTATACACCACTACAGGATATTAAAATAACTTATGGTGCACTGTAATTCTTGTTTTGTATTTGTCCAAGTAGTTTTGAAGCATGCTATAAAGTAGAAAAATAAAAACCTAAGCTCCAAAGTCAGCTAAGCTGCATTCTTAAAGTTATAGCAGTCTTTTCATATTAAGTATGATTAAACCAGCTGACATTTCTAGTTGTCATCTTTCTCTTCTTCCCTCCTATTAATATGCTATGCTTAAAATGTAAATGCTCAGCGTACCGCATTTTTTATTTAAAGCCCTTGCAATTGTTTGCTTAAAATAATGATGCTGATAGTATGCATTCAGGGATCATAATCATAGCTTGGAAACAGTAATTTACTTGTTGAGCTCGGAGTAAACTCCAGATTTGTACCCTGCAATGCTTTGCCGCATTCACACGCCGTCGAATGCTGCCGTCGGGAACGCAGATAGCCCCAAAAGTCACTTGCACCTATTGTTCTGCATCCGAGGCAACATCGAAACCATGAGGGCATGGTTGGAGGTCCACCACTCTGACTAGGTTCTTCTTGAAATGATGTGGAAAGAAAAAAAAAATCGGAAGTTTTTCATAGATTTTGTTTTTAAGTAACCCCAGGAACTTTATTGTGATTAAAATTCGCCTTAGATTTAACTTGTTATTTAACCGTAATTGAAGTGGCATGTGGATAGGGATTAGGTGAATGTGCAGATGTGCACAAAAATTAATATGAACTTGGAGGAACAGCGGCGGCGCCATAAAAGGGCTGACCAAATGTTCACAGATGGAGTTTGAGTGGACCCTTATTGCATAAGCTAGTAGGGCCCACTTGGGTCATTTCTGCGTCAGTCCCGCGTAGTCTGTTTGGAAAAGGCACTGCCCAGGACTTTTCTACAGTAATTATTCTCATGCCTGATCCATTAATTTTTTAATTTCCAGTAGGGTGCTCTGGCAGCACCACCCCTATCAACAAGAAGAGTTTAAAATGCAGCCTGAGGAAGATTGTGCGTGGCTATGTTGACTCTTTTGACCTTCCTTACTAAAACATGGTTACACACAGAAATGAAGCATGTTAGTATCGTAGTCAGATGGAATCCGGAAAATCTTGCATGTCACTAAATAAGGGTCTTGCTCTGTCAGGAAACTTTCAAAACCTCGTTGTAACTGGGGAATTTGAAATGATGAGTGACTATGGTGGTATGAAAGGAAATAACTTAAAAATATTACCACATAAAACCACTGCTGCTTCTTTTCCCTTTCATCCCACCCCAATGTTTATCTCATTCTTATGTTGATATTGCTTTTAAACTGTTTAATTTATAAAAATGCCTATGAAAAAAACACCCAGTCCCTAAGTTTTTCTCTTTATAACATTCTTCCCAGGAGTCCCACTGAATCTGTACACAGCAGAAGATAGCAGAAATGAAATGTAATCATTAAACTGTGAAATATGGAAATACTCCTGAAAACAGAGGAAAGCTGACAAAAGACTAATTTCAGCAAAACAATTTTTACACAGTACGGTGGGATATAGAAGCACAGGCTACCTGGGTTGAGGATGGATGTCGTTACGGCACTTGGGTGTAGTCAGGGAAAATTAAGGAACCCTTGAGCGTCCCTGCACTGGGCCTCCGTCACTGAGGCTGGCTTCATCAAGGTGCATGGGTCACCCTTTCCCTTGGAAAGGCAATGGAGGGCTCCGAGGTCATACGTTTTGCCAAAGGACTCGTTTCCTCCATGGTCTACCACAGCTCTTCTTTGGCTTGACCACAAACATTTCATCTCTGCCGTGGCAATTCTGTCTGGGGCCTCGTCTAAGCCTGGAGAGCTTCCTGAGCTTCATAGCACTTAATACGAGTCAGCACAGAGTAGGAAAGCAAACAGAAACCTCTCGGAAGAGGTCCTGTCGGTCCGTGTAAAGCCTTGGTTGGGATTTTCCAAACCAGGTTGTGCTGACTTCTCTTTGCTGCAGGAGACAAGTCCTGCTAGTCTTTTACTGCTGGTGCGGAGGGAGGAGAGGTGGTGGTGTTATCGAGAATTGGGTTGGATTTTTGAAGGTCTAGGTGTTTGGTATCGCCCACCAGACCCTGGAGCAGCTGCAGATACCCATTAATTCTGCCACAGCAGCTCCTGCTTGCATTTTGTAGGGAACGTGTAGTAATATTTCCTATTGAAGTTCAGATTCTGGTACCGTAGCTCAGACTGACTGGTACTGTGCTACGGAGATGGTGTCATAAATAGCAATCTGGCTGGTGAAATTTGGATGCAACTCAGTACTAATTTTTTTTCTTTGCTTTGCTTCACTCCTTTTCTTCACTTCATACCTTTTTTATAGCTTATAGTTGAGTTTTTATGGTATTGTTGGGCATTTTTACATGCTCAAATATGTGGAAATTTATAAATAAATAAAGCAATTCTGAAATTGAAAAGCACAATAATATGAATCACCTGGCTGTGAAAAAGGTATGTAATCAAAAACTTGTTTTGCTTCTATCTGTCTGGGGTGTAATTTCAAAATGTTTAAAAAACTTACGTTTTTTTTCAACTGGGTCTCATCTAAATAGCTGAGCAGGAGGGAAAAGCATTAGAATATTGATCAAATAAATAGGCACGAGGAATAGAAAATGAAAGCGCTGAATGTCAGCAGGAGTGTGATAAGAGAGCCCGTGTCTCTGTAGCTGGGGTTTTGTAGCTCCTAAAGGCAGCAGGTAGATAAAGGAGCGCACGGAACCAGGAGGAGTTCCCTGTGGGACTGCAGATGACATTGTAACAGATGACTCCAGATGACAATGTAAGAGGAGGAATGGAAAGAAATTATATTAACAAACTGTTGTCGATGGTTATAATAAGATTTGAACTGCTGAATAACCGAACCTGAAACACCAACATATTTTTCAAGATGGTTTAGAAGGATCCCACGATTGAGTATGTCAAAAGTTGCAATTATGTCAAGAGGCATTACGAAGGATGGATTCCCAACATCAGATACAATAAGTGTATTATTACAAATCCTGATGAGCAGAGCTTCACAGATGATCAAAAAAAGCAACCACCACAAAACAAAACCATAGTGAAACGTTTGTAATAAATTATATCCTTAAAATGTGCCTTATGATTCTTCCTCTCTCCAAGTGCTGATAGAGAAAATAGATTTAAATCTGCTTTACTGATTACTTGAAAATACAGGGATTAAAAAAATCCATCTAATGCAGTTACTTTTTCAGAATCTTAGATAGATGTAGTGGATGATAATACCTTTATGATATTTGCAGTATGTGAACCTAGCAGAGGAACGATTTTCTCAGAAAACTATCAGATATTGGCTCTGAGGGGTGGGCTGCTGGATAAAGATTTTGTTTCCCAAATTCTAAGACTGAGAGAGAAGCCCATGAAACCATGGATTTTATTTTTTTTCTTGTTGTGGGAAGAGGTTCTATAATAAGTCTATCAGTTTTCTGGCATAAATTTGTCAGGGGAATAAATGTGTCTAATACATATTTTTGATGATTGATAATGGTATTCCAAGTCTGCTAAATAAGGAAGCAAGACATTTTCTTTCTATGTTTAAATGATGGGAAAAATAGCCTGAGTGTTATAAAATGACAGAGGCCTTCCTAGTTCAGAGGGTTTTTGAAGTTCTAAAAACTTTAGCTACGTTTGGTAGACTAGCTAGTTTTGTCAACAGGGACGACACTGTGCTTAATATTAGCAATTCGGTTTTTAATTTGTGCCGCTCACACTTGCCCTGTGCAAACATTAAGATGCTCAAACATCAAATCTCCATAACTCCGTTCCCAAACTAAAATAGAAAAGCCGATTCTAAAACATCAGAAACCCAGGATTCGGGTCTTGGGTTTTTTTTACTGAAGATGTTAATGATTTGCAAATCATGTTGTTGATGTCGTTGGGTTTGCTGCCACGTGCACGCTGCTGCTTCTCCTCCACACCTTCCAGTGGGGAGCACAGGGCTGAAGAAGTCTGTTGAAGGTCCAAAGGAGTGACCGTGGCTAGAAATGGGGAAAGGTTTTGTTTTGGAACTGGGTGGTGGGATTTTCAGAAGTGGGTCAGCACCATGTTAATGAAAATGTTTTAATGAAAAATGAGGTGTGTGAGCACAGCTGAAGATGCCAAACACCGATGTGCATCTTTAAATAGCAGCAAAAGTCTTGCTTTAACTGCACCTGAATTTTGCATTTGATTTGGTCCCCTTTTACCCCTTTTGTTTGAAAAATGTTTCCGCTGAGGTCGCAGCTCTGGCTGCTGTTTTGATAGCTGAAGTACTTGAAGCAGCTCCGATAAATAAAATTTACAAGAGCACTGGATGAAAAAAAATCTATCTTAATTAGATGCTTATTGAAATCTAGCACAAACTGTACGTGAAACAGGATTTCAAAACTGAAATGCATATTTGTATATTTGTATACACGCGCTAATACGTGTACCTAATGCCAATGTCATGCACAGCTTTGGTGAAACAAATGGGAGGACGGAGGTTGCTGCTGACCTCAGAGCTTTGCTAAAGTAAGTTTCTCCGATGATTGTAAAAATCTGTAGTAGAGTCATTTTGCAGTAGCACATAACTTTGTGCTCATTGAACTTTGTGTGCAAAGAGTGATGGTGTGTGCGAGGGTGTATCTGCATGGATACAGGATTGTGCTCGCTGCTAGCAGTCTATTTTTGTCGCTGGTGTCCTGTTTTATGAAGCAAGATTCTTTTTCTTAGTGTCTGATACGATATGGTATGCAATATAATATTCAGTATTGAATTCCAAGACTTGGTGCTCATATTGTTTGTCATCCATGTTCTTATCTTGTGAAGAATCTAATAAGGGGGAAAGTCTGAAAACTCCATATTTTACATTTTAAAAAAATCAGTTTCTGATGTCAGAGAAGAGAAACTTATCCAAAAAATAATTTATTATTACCTGAGAAATGGCAAAATGCTGTAGAGGAAAAATGGGGACATGAACCTTGAGAAATTTTATTTCTTCTCTGTTTTCATCTTCCTGTCTGGTTTGGTTGTCACCGATTGTATCCTCTGCCAGTCTTGGCATTCTTTCCGAGCACGTGTGCCTGCAACCACACCAAAATCTCGTACTTTACCTACACACTCCCTTGCATGCCCAGCTGGGAGGGTCTTCTCTGGGGTGGGCTCCTGCAGACGTACCTGCCCCTGTTGACCGCACCATCCCCTCCTTGCTCTCCCACAGCCAGGACCGCTGGCACTCACCCCAGTGTGCATCTCCTGGGAAGTGGTTAAATGAAGCTCTGGACTCCTGGGGCCAAACATCACACAAGGAGGCTGTGGCATTCTGGGTCGGGGGACACTCCAAATACTTCCTGGGGGGTCCTTCCCAGGGGCAACCGCTACCACTGAACCTGCCTGCACAGAATGGGTGCTTGGGCTTCCCTTCTCCTCCGCCCCATGTTCTAGCTCCCAGGAGTACACCAGGGAGACAAAGAGCCTTTCATGGATACAAATTTCAGTAGAAGTTATTATTTTTTACTTTCTTGGAGGAAAAAAAGAATTGCAGGAACAGTGCGGCTTCCCCACAAATCTCCAACTAACCCTTGCACTCAATTAATCTTCATGACCTTCTGATGCCCCGTGCCATGAATTGTACCTCGAGGTTAGGAAACAGGGCTTGTAGTAGTTCCCCGCGACTCCTATACGGCTTTTGTGTTCTGAGCCTTCAGATGTTGTTGATTTGAATTTGAAATTTCTTTCATGCATAATGTCTTGATCTGATAGAGCTTTCACTTTTAAAGCTGAGCTTTAATTTGTTTAATCTGGCATATTCTTAATTATACGAGCTGTAAATTTTATTGTACTGTAAAGCCCTGAAATACACGCATAAAGATGCAGTGCCAAGGTATGATGGATTAACGGGACCGTCTTGCTCTTGGGTGTGACAGCACCATGCACGGGGGAACACGGGGGGGTCTGGGAAGAAAATCCCGGTGCAGAAACACTGCCCTACAATCGCTTGTGAATCCATGCGGTTAACTGCAGTGGGCCAGAGCCTCGGCTGGGGTAAATGGGGCCATGTGTTTTGTCCATAGGGCTTTAGAAAACAGCATGAAGTGGGAAAGGGTGAGCTGGATTTCTAAAAAAATTGGAAAGGGCTGAAATATCTTCCCAATCTCTTGCTGGGAGATTGACTTCGGACCCGTCATTCATTGTTACGTGGTTTCTGAGCGGCGTTGCCAGGACTGGCGCTGCGCAGCGCTTCGGTACGCTGACGCTACCGCTGCAGACGGGAGCGGCAGCAGCGCTAGCGGAGATGGTAACATGCTAGAGCAATGAGTGAGGACACACAATTATTTCATTATTCATGCATGGGATCTCAGGAGACTTCCTATGAAATTTCAGCTTCAGAAACACCAGGTTTTTTTTCTGGTGAGCCAAAGAAAACTGCTCTGCTGGCTTAGCCAGCGGAAGGAATCGCGCAAGGCTTGGTGTTCGACACAGGCCAGGAGAAGGCAATCACCCCAAAGGCCTTTTATTTTAAAGCAAGACGTGGGGCCATGCTTTGTACCCTGCGCGATGCCGTCGTACTGTGTCTGCAGCATCGAGGTGGAGCTCTGTGTGCGGTCATCCCTGCTCTGGGCAAAAGGACGGGCATTATCCGCACAGTCTGCTTTGCTTTCAGACCTCTCCTCCAAGTTACGGCAGGAATTGCTCGTGCCTGAATTTTCCAAAAAGCTGGTCGTTGTCAGTCGTCCCTGGGGAGACGCTGGGGAGGGGGTGTCTGTATAGTTTCCATTCACCCCTCTCTTCCTCTATCATTGTTTAGGGGGCTGCTCAGAGCAGTGCCAAGTTTTTCATGCTGTACTTTGGTTGCGTGCTGCCTTTTGTCACGAACTTTGTATGGTCTGTCTAGCAGGCAGAGATAATCAGCAGTCATCTGTTACCTGCAGATAAAGATGGGACAGTTTGTTAAGTGACTGATGGCTTTTCCTAAGTCTTCTAAGTATGATTAATGTGTGAAAATGTCTAGCCCAGTGATAGGTAAATAGGAAAAACAGAGGCACACTCCTCAAGCCCGTTTTTGCATGTCCACTCATGCGCTTTGATCAGAAGGAAAGGTTATAGGAGCTTGCTGATAGCCTGAACACTGACTAACAGAAAACAGACGTACTCAAGACATATCAAAGTCCCAAATCCCAGAGTTGTACCAGTACAGTAAAGTCGCCTCTCCTAGAGAAAATCACACTACAGCCTTAGCGGCTGAAGAGAAGAGGCTGAAAAATACAACTCATTCTGTAAACACTTGTACAATCCAACGCAGGTACATTCATATCTCCTTCCATTACATGCTTTAGGCAATCTGATTCATGACTTTTCAGGGGTTGGAGATGGGAACACCATAGCAGCGACAATAAATTCGGCAAAACATGCATTGCTTTTGGTTGCATAATTGCTGCAGTGCTGTAAAGAATAGTCTCGTTATTTGTATGTTATACGGGGGTCTTCAGCGCATCCTACTGATTTGTTAATAGTGCTGCGCTGAGTGTAGAGCACCATGTTTGAGCAGGAGACCATATCAGGCCACCTGGCTCTTTTGGTTTAGGAACAGAGTTGCATTAGTGGATGTATTTGCTCTGTCTGCACCCAGCCTAGTGTGTGGCTAGCATTCGGCAAGCATGTAGTGACTTTTACTCAACTGGTATTTCAATACTTACACTGTGACAGAACTTCTGAGTACTTCGGTCTTTAAATGTGTGTGCACATAGTTTCAGTTTATCTGTCTCTGAAAGGCTCTTTGTCTTCTGATAGGCGAATTTAGTTCACCAATGGTAAATTAATTACTGTTCATCCTTTTATTTATTTTCATGCACACAGCAGAAAAGTATCATATAGGTAGAAGCACTGAATTGTAGCATCTTTTAGGTTAGAAAGGACGTTTAAGATCATCCAGTCCAGCCATTACCCCAGCACTGCCCAGCACTGAACCATGGCCCTCAGCACCTCATCCACATGGCTCTGAAACCCCTCCCGGGATGGGGACTCCCCCCTCCCTGGGCAGCCCCTTCCAATGCCTGACAGCCCTTTCCAGGAAGGAATTTCCCTAATATCCAATCTAAACCTCCCCTGGCACAACTTGAGGGTGTTCCTGCTTGTCACTGGGGAGAAGAGGCCAACCCCCTCCTCTCTGCACCCTCCTTTCAGGAAGCGATAAGGTCTCCCCTGAGCCTCCTCTTCCCCAGGTTGAACCCCCCCAGCTCCCTCAGCCGCTCCCCACAGGAATTGTGCTCCAGCCCCTTCCCCAGCTCCGTTCCCTTCTCCGGACAAGCTCCAGCCCCTCAGGGTCTGTCTTGCAGTGAGGGGCTCAAACTGACCCCAGGATTCGAGGTGTGGCCTCCCCAGTGCCCAGCCCAGGGGGACGATCCCTGCCCTGGTCCTGCTGGCCACGCTGTCCCTGATGCCGGCCAGGATGCCGTTGGCTTCTTGGCCACCTGGGCACACACCAGCTCATATTCAGCCGCTGTCGACCAAGCCCCCCAGGTTCTTTCCCACCGGGCAGCTTTCCAGCCCCTCGTCCCCAAGCCTGGAGCGTTGCCAGGGGTTGTTGTGGCCCAAGGGCAGGACCGGGCACTTGGCCTGGTTGCACCTGTGCAGGCAGATGTACAGCTTGCCAGCTTTCGTTATTACTGACCTGGCAGGTAGGGGCTTAACTTCTGGGTGTTCAGGATGTCCGCAACTCACTTCGCAGCCAGCAGCTCTCCAAGGGCTTGCTGCTTCCGGGAGCTACTGTAGAGCCAAGCCCATGATTTGAGAGTCCTGTGGATGCTTTCCTTCTCTTTGCACTGAAATATATCTTGGGTCTGTGTAAAGGGTTCGAGTCACTTGTGATCTCATCCTGCACGTTTGAATCACCGAGGGACATGTCACTGACTGAAGAAAACGGATCACATACGTACTGGAGGATGTGACACACACTAGCTCGAGCACAGCAATTCCCCAGAATAATCAGAGGATGTAAAATTGTTTTGGCCAGTTGTGGCTTTCCAGATAACCCTTCAATTTTACCTACCTACTGTTTAAAGGCTAATACACTGCTTGGTGCTGCTGCTGAAGATTTGTTCCGAAATCAGCCATCATTTTTGTACTTTCATGCATAACTTTGGAAAATGATGAAAATATTTCATTGCAAACCAGAAAGCAAAAAAAAAAAAACAAC
This sequence comes from Rhynochetos jubatus, assembly GCA_027574665.1. Classification (NCBI taxonomy): domain Eukaryota; kingdom Metazoa; phylum Chordata; class Aves; order Eurypygiformes; family Rhynochetidae; genus Rhynochetos; species Rhynochetos jubatus. The sequence goes on along the minus strand of CM050655.1, from coordinate 40,599,320 downwards.
CCACCCCAACACCCAACCAGTAAACTCGTGTACAGTGAGATAAAAATCAGTGTTTCATTACTTATTTATTTATTCATTTATTTAAAAATCTTTAACCAGAAAAATTCATTAAGATGCAATATCTCATGTACAATGATGGCCTAGGGACGGGAGATGGATTAAAAAATGTAAATACTATTGGGTGTAATGTGTGTACCGTCAACACAAATATGAAATGGATGTGGAAGTTCCTGACAGTACAAACTTAGTTTTAACTCTTTCAATGTGTGTTTAAAATAGTGCAGAATGGTGGTAGGCTTTGGCAGATGATAGATGCAGTAAACAAGTGTGTCTCAAAAGAGACAAAATGTCAGCAAAATAATTGCCTAGCAGTACTTCATATCAATTAATTCATTTGTATTTAATTAAAAGGAGTCATAACAATTGGCTGCTGTATAAAAGCCCCTTAGCTGTGGAGTCTTCTATGCTTTTCCTTAGTTTTCTGGGGCTGGATATTGTTAGCCTTTTTGAATAATTCAACCCAGATCTATTTCCTAAACAGAAAATCTATCTTTTGAGTTATCCCCTTTTCTGCGGGGAAGGAGCAATAAACAGCAGCTTTGTGCCTCTTATAAATGACAATGAGGGAGACCAGAGATGGGATTTTGAAAAGTACTTGAAAACAAAAATGTTGGGGTTCCTGTGTCTATAAAGATATACATTGTCCGGAATGACTCCAGTGAATCCATGCAGAGGGTGAGTGAGTGCATCACTGTCCTGGGCATTGCTATAAAGCCCTGGCAGGAGTGTCACCGTGACATCGAAGTTCACCTGACCTTTCCACAGGTTCACGGAGTGTTAGGGGTGGCAGGGGCCTCTAGAGATCATCTAGTCCAACCCCCCTGCCAGAGCAGGATCTTCTAGAGTAGAATAATTCCTCTGTGGTAGCAAGGTTTGTTTTATGATGGACAATTTCTACATCTGCTCCTATGCATGGCCAGAGCTGCGACCCCTTCCAAACCGCGTCCTGTTGTGCTATTGAGTATAAACGTGATCCATACGTCTGGTGAGGAGACCTACTGCTTTAAACGCCCCTGGTTGGGAATACATGAGCGAGCCACCCAGTCAATCAGTTGAACAAATCCCATCCCACGAGGGTCTGGTGGCCGCCCTTACACCATGTACCCATGTGCCGCCTCCAACCTCAGCCCTGCACTCTGGGCCACCTTGCTCCCAAAGCCTGGACACCTGAGCAGAGCCCCAGTGTGGTTTTCTTTTGCTCATCAGCAGCTACATCTGTTAAAAGCAGCAGTGAAAACGGCAGATTTTAGTGCATGTAGTTTTTCTCTGTCTGGAGTTAGAATAAGCTACAGCTTCCAACTAAACGATGCTTGCTGAACGAGGTGGCCAAATTACTTTGTTCAGAGTATTATCTGTGATTGGCTTTATTGTTTATTGGTTTACTGTATCATTTCCTGGCTAACTCACAAAATCTGATAACCTGTGGTGCCTCTCAGTCATTAGTGCAAATTAACAAAGTTCATTACTAAACAAAAAGCAAATAATATATCATCTTCCATCATGTGTGCTATGAGGTATCATCTGTTCCTGCGGTACCTCTGGAGACACTCATTACTGTGGTATAGGATGGCTGAGCTGGGGACACAGTGTGATTTTAAGAATAACACGTGAAGAATTTGGACCTGCTCCCTAGGTGGAGGTTGTCAGCTGCTCTGGGGGCAGCCCGAGATGTGCAAGCACGCCAAAAAGAGCCCCAGCCATAGACTTTTTGCTGGTACATCATTATGACCAGGAAAATATCCATCACTTGACTGCACATACCAAAGTGGCTCAGAAGCTAGCGCAGCAAACTGGTTCTGGGGGTCAAGTCTTCCAAAGTCCAGGCTGACCTACCACCACAGATCTTTGAAACAAGGTATTTTGTGGAGAAGATTGCAACGTTTCCTGCCATTAGGTGACGCATCTGCCCAATGGTACTTGGTTGCTGCTGTCCGTAGGCTTACTGTCGTGGTTCCCCTGCCCCCAGCATAAACCAGAGGTAGCATTTCCCAAGGAATGGGGTTAGAGGCATCTAAGCATCACCCCAGGGGGTGCAAGAGTCACAGAAGTCTGTCCCTGGGGTCTACTTTTCCTCATGTTGCCTGTGCTGGAGGAACCCCCACTTCAGGAGGGATTTACAGTTGCCATTGTTTCTTTCCATTCTTGGCCTCCCCAAACAGGGAAGCTCCCTCTTGCCCTGCGTGGCGGTGGTGGTGCAGAAGGGTTAACCCCTGTCAGCCCCCCCCGCCCCAGCCTGCTGAAGTGTCTTGTTTGCAAAGGATTGATAGAGTTACCCTTGAGAGAAAGATTCGCGTTTTCACTGTTCCGTGTCAGGGAATGAGGTTGTGTGATTTTTGTGTCATTTTGCACTACCATATTTCTTCCATTAGGAATTCTAATATTTCACAACCTCTGTCAAGGAAACTGCTACTCCTAATGCACAAGGCGAATGCATTCCAGATGGCCTCGTAATCCAGTTCAGGTTTTTCACATACATTATTTCGGTTCCACTGCGGGTCCGGGCTCAGGTTTGCCAAAGCTGGTTTCATGATTCATTTACAACCGCAACAAGTTAATCCCAGAGCGAATAGCTGTGTCCACTTCAGGTGAATTCTTCCTGCGTGCTGGCTCCAGACATTGGCTGGTAAGAGGTGCTTCCAAAATAGCAATTTATATTCAGCATCCTCGTGCCAAATTCTTCCTCTCCGTAGCCATGGCCAATGGATCAAGGAAATGTTTCGAAAACAAGAGGTTCCTTAATTCATGAAGGGTATTAGCTAGCCATTGAAACTGGTCCAGTTCAATGAACGTATTTTAAAGCATCAAGAAAAATAAGTTAAAAAAATCCACTTAGAATATTAATATTTTAAATAATTCCATGGATTGGATCATGCTTAGTGCTCATCTTCATGAATTCTCAGTCCAACATAAACAGTAGCAGATCAGCAGAGTCCGAGGTATGCAGGGTCAGCCTTGTTTTCTGTTTGTTTCCTTCTATATTTATCTGGCTTTTTAAAGAGCTTTTGTGTTGCCTTTCTTCGAGCTGTGGTCTGCTTGGGAATTTCCATCAGGGTACGCTGGATATTAAATACCGTTTTCTATTAACATTTTGATAGTGAGACATTTCAGTAAACATTGCCCTAATTGTACTCATCTGTGGTCCCCTTGTGACAGCCGCGGAGAAGCCCAGCTCGAGATAAAGCTCTCTCCGTCCCTTTTGGTCTCCTTTTGTCTCAGGCACATTGGGCTCCATCACACCAGCTGAAATGAAATGATATTTGCTGAGCACTGACCTCCTCGGCACTTATGTGGACTCAGCATCTTAATAGCTGCTCGTGTGAATCATCTAAAGCTGGTGCATAATTTCTGGAGACATTTATAGGAGATCTACAGTAGACATTTGCTCTAAATAACGAAAATAAAGAAATCCATAAATCCCATGAAACTTTCCCCTACTTCATTTTAAGTTGTTTATACAAGGAACTTCATGTCGTAATAACACATTTTGGCCTTTGTTTGATTGGAAATTTCTATTAAACTGTTATGAGAAAATAACTTTATGCTTGAGGTTTTATGTTTCAATTTGATTAACAACAGGCTTTTACAAGGACTCTAGCACCGCTGCCTGTACTGTACGCATCCGACGTTATTGCACTCGCTCTTTCGCTGTATGGAGTGGACTTTATCAAGAAAATTAGGGTTCCTGCATGTGACATTTTGGAAACGTATTGTATGTCATATCCCTGTCTCAGACGCTGTTAGTGCGAATCATCTGACGCTGGTTTGTAATCTTTGTACTATATTTATAGCAGACCATTGCTCTGTAGCCTTCTAAATTTCCTGCTTATGATGCAATGGCAAAAGTCATTAAACATTAGCAGTAATAGTATTTTCACTGTAATAAAGTGTTAATTACTTCCACATGTTAATCGAGTTGGGGGGGTAGAGAGATTTTTGCTATTGTTACTGTGCCTAAAATAATTTCCATGTGATAATTTTCCAGGATATCAAAAAATGAATAATTATGCACTAATTAAGAAAGTAGAGCCTGCTCTGGAGTTAAGACTGCATTAATTTTAATGTTTTTACAGTCCTTTAATTGGGGAAAGGGCTGTAAATTGAGAGCTGACGCACTCTCCTACCACGAGCAGGCCTGCCTTTGCAATCTGCCTCCTGTACGTGCAACCCAAGGTCAACACAAGTTTGCAAAATCCCTCTGCTCTTCATACGAAATGTATTGGTGGTGAAGCGTGCATCTATCACTCTGACAAGCATTTAACTCTCCAAGAGCACACGCTCTCACTTCTTAAATTATTAATTGCATTAAATACATTTTCATATCGCGGACTGTTTGCTACAAACTGTTCCCGGGCAGGGCGAGGTGGGCTCCCCGCAGTACCAGCAGTTTGCCTTCTGTTCTTTCGGCCGGGAAGGGCTCGCTTGCGGGAGGCTGCCGTGGAAGGGCTTGCGAATGAAACGCGCTGCGCTACCGAAAATTGCTGAAAAAGTCACCCTTGCAAAGTCTTTTTTTTTTTTTTTAATGTTGATCAGTTGGCTTCGATTTTCCTCCTCTCTTTTGTTCTGCACTAATGTCTGTAAGTCCATATTGTTGCGGTTTGTTTATACCTTTACACTTATCAGCTCGTGCAGTTTTCCAGGGTATTCTCCCTGTCACACCATTATCACAGGCAATGGCATCATCATCCGCTTCATTATCATCTCTGGGTCATTCCAGCCCAGAATGGCTTCGTGTTACAACTAAAAGGAGGAATCTGGCAAATGGATCATATTATCTCTCTCTCTCACTCCGGCATTTGAATGCATTATACAAGATGCAGTCTTTATATTAACAGGCTTCGTGACCTTTGCCTATAACATGTTTATTTTAGCAATCCTTGCTAGTGCTGCTGGAGTTCAGCTCCTGCCAGTTCCTGATGCTATTGTCAGCCCTGTGTTTGTACCTCGCTCCTGCCAAATCGGCTCCCAGACTGCAGAGGAAATGTTAAGGCCCAGGTGGGAAAGCTGAGGTTGGGAAGGCAGCTCGCATCCCTGCCTGCCTGCTGGGTGCCCTGGGAGGGGGTGGCCCCCGGAGCATCGACCTGGGGGGCTGCTCCCAGCCCTGCCCCGGGCAGCGGTGCTGGCTGCGGGGGGACACCCTCCTGCGGTCACCACGCAGGATCAGACCTGGGGTGCTGGGGGCTTGTTTATGGCAGAAAATAAAGGCTCACTGGATCAGTATTTACAGTTAACTCTTGAAATGTCACACCCAGATTCCAATGGGAGCATCTGATGGTAATCAAAGTTACTCCAGGATAATCCAGGTCATGGAAGAGTGAGGGATTGCCATCGGTTTAAAGCAATGTTTGCTTTAAATGAGCAAAGATTCGGGGGAGAACTTGCTGGGGAGGTGTTTGGGATGTGGGTTCCCAGATTAAAAGGTGATTTTAAGATATGAAGCATTTTCACCCGCTGCAAGGATGAACTACCCACGGAACCTTCAGCAGACTTTATTTACCTCTGGCTCTGAGCTCACATTTGGTGGAGGCCTGAATCTCACACCTTCCTGTTGGTATCCCCTCTCTTCGATTCCTTTGGTCCTTAAGGAAACACGTCAGGCATTGATAGAAAAACTGGGGTGTTTCACTGGCGTGTATGTGTATGCATACCTGGTTTACCTGCAGGTTTTGTACAGTTTAATCGTAGTTCTACTCGGACATCTCTGCCACAGGAAGATGTTTGTAAAGCCGTAGAAAAAGCATCACTTAACGTTTTTATGGTGCCCTCTTGGTACCTCAGGCGATTCTAAGCTTGGCTGGGAAATGGGAGCCCATCTCCATCTGACCTTTCCTGGAGACCTCGTTGGTCAAACCCTGTTTAGGGCTCCTTTTTAAAATTTCCTTAATTTTCTGCTTTTTTACCTTCCCTGATAGAGATCTCTTAATGTTGTTACTGCTGTTAAGACCAACGTGTGGCATCGTTTCAAAGAAGTAGGTGTAAATATCTTGACGGTAGGCATAAACGTAGATCACCTTGAGCCGCCTCCACGCCGTTTCAGCAATAAATATTGAGAAGACGGCGGGCACTCGCCGGTACTGCAGGACAAAGTAGATGAGAGACACTTTTAGAGGTGTTTCCAAAGTGTGTTGATGCATTTTGATGCATTTCCCTCTGCAACAACGTGAAGCGACATAAGCTAAAAACCGAGCGGCTCGGCAGCATCTTTGGAGTTTACTGCGCTGTGCTAAAGCAGCGCAGGGACATAACCCCTGCCGCTGGAGGGGATGGTTTGAAAGGCACAGCGCAGGAAAGCCAAAGCGGAGTTCCTGTCCGTCCTGCATCCTAACGAGGGGGCACGGCGTCCGCGCTTCGCTTTGCAGGATGCGTTGGATAGTTGGGCACGGAGCGGTGGAAAACGGGCGGATGGAATTGCAGCCCCAAGTGTAGGTTTCTTAGCTGGTTTTGAATAATATTTCTGACATCATTTTAATGGCACGTTCCTTTGAGGCAACATAAAGAACATTGTGCTGCAGTTGGTGCTTTTATTGCAGCTGTTCAGTGGTTCAGGTGGCAGAAGTCATATTTTTCCGTGGCACGCGTGCTTTTGTCCAGTCGGAAAGCTGTGAAGCATCTCTGCAGAGCCCAGTCTGCCTGCTGTTTCAGAAGGGAAGATTGTGGGGAAGTTAACAAAGACAAATCGTAGAAAGGCCAGGAGAAACATTTTTCACCCAACTTTTTTTTTTTTTTCTTTCTTTCCTTCTTCTGCTCCGGTTTCTCTATTACCATTGCATTAATTAGAAATTTAGGTAAATGACATAAGTGCCCTAATTTTTTATTCCTGCCAGGAGAACAATTAGGCCGTTAGAAGTAACAAATGGTCTGGCCGCATGTTGCCTGTTGAAAATTTCAAGCTGCATTATTTCTGACACGAAAAAACCACAAATAATAGTTGTTTTGGCCAATTTTTACCGTAAGCAATGTCAGCTTTAGCAGATGCAGTGTACCATTGGCTTTTCCTTTTTTTCTATTGTCATGGCTCATTAAAGTATGCTGACTCTTGTGGATTCCCGTTTCCTTTAGGTAAATAGTTATTTACATGAACTGCGACATTTTTCTTTGGTGACAATTTCTAATTGTTCAGGCAACCAAGGGTGATATATTAACCACTCCGAATAAAGCTTCACCTATGAAATAAATTACTTTAAATTAACTATCCTTTCAAAAGAGGCAAAATTTCCAAATGGACAAATTAGACCCTTCTTAGCCACATATGGTAAGTGTTTTAAGCATTTCCCCACTGGTAGTTACTCTAGAGAACAATCCTTCATGATGGAGTGGAAGACTTCTTAACTCATTTGGGGTCCTTTTCATGCCAGCGCTTGCCAGCGGTGTACTCCGAAGGGCTCGCTTTGCGGCTGAGCACCGCGCAGGCTGCGTTATGCGCGGCTTTAATAACTCTGTGCGCTTACATTTTTAACCCTCGCCATGCCGTATTGGAGGCCAGGAGCAGAGAAACCCTCGCCATGGTGTATGTTTTAGTTACTCTTTTTTTTTCAAGTGACAATTTGATTTCCAGCTTTAGCCTTTCTAAGAAATGTGCAGGTAGATCAGTACGCTGCAACCTTCTTGCTGATCAAAACCAGAGGTTCTGTATGTTTTGTGTTTCTTAGCCTATAGCTTCTGTTAACAGACCTGGTTCTGCTTTGACTTACGCAAATAAAGCGAGAGAAATCCCGCCGGAAGCAACAGGCCGACACTGGTGTGAAACCTGAGTGCATATTAGGTTTATTCCAGAGACTTTTTATAGTATCTGTAGCCTTTCATGCAGAGTAGATGGGAATGGGACATCATCTCATTCAGGTCAGAATTCTAAACACACTTAAATGAGTTTCAAAATGCCTGTGTACCTTTTTTTGGCACCTAGGCAGCTTGAGACATTTGTAAGCCCTCACAAACTCACATCCCCTGGACTTCTGAGAGCCTAAGCCCCATTTCAGCGTAACCCAGGGCAAGGCCACTTAGGCACTTTGGAAAACGTTACTGACATAACTCTTTCCCCAGTGTCTGTGTCGTGCCAAATATTGCAAGATAGAAACCTAAGAAAACATGTTTTTCTAATTTAAGTCATAACTTGACCACGTTTCAATGTCCACATTTTGTATTTAGAAACTAAGAATTTCTTACAGGGAAGCATCCAATCAGTTTAAATTATGCTTAGTTTGTTTTTATGGTTTCCCATGACTTTTGTAGGCCAGCGTAGTTTCCGTTTTCCCACACATTAGAAGTCAGTATGTCAATACATTGGAATGTATTAGGCTGTTTAGCATAATTTGAGCACACTTTTGAAATGGTTTCTACTACAAAAGACCTAGATATTGTACATCCATTTTACAAAAATAGCAAATTAAAAGAAGATTGTGTTTTCTGTTTGTATGAGAAAAATTTAATTAAGAGTTATTTTGGTACTAATATTTACTCAACAAGAGTAATTAAAATAGAGAGATCAGTAAAATGGGTGTAGCTCTAAACACATGTTCTTGCTTTGTTTAATTATGCTGATTAGGTTTAAACCCCAATTTGGCATCACCTCCCTTGTCTTAATATGTTGTTGATGAAACCATGTGGAGACCTGACCTTAATGTAATCGTGACAAACCTCATTTGATTACCTTTAGCTAATTAAAACATACATTATATGTACCATAATATTATTATTATTCATCTTGCGCACCTCTCACTCTGTGTCGTTACGCTGGAAAGCAAATCTTATTGTGAGATTTCTGTCTCCTAAGGTCCTTGTGCCTTTAGTATAATTGGGAGAGGTGTTTATTTCATGGGCCGGTTATAATAACGGTAATTATCATATAAAAGCTCTGTGAATTTTTAAATTGCGACTTGGTGTTAACTTTACTGTGGCTCTGTGTTGGTGTGTGGGGGGAGCAGCCTGCAGTGTGCACGGGACAGCGGCGGGGCTTGTCGTGTCCCCCACCCCATCCTTCTTTCCCCTTTCTTCTTCCCCTTTGTGGCCAGTCGACAGCTGCTTTTCCCGGTCTCACGTACCCACACTGCGGTCCGAGATTCTTGCTGTCCTGTTCACCGTTACCACCCGGCACCTGGCTCTGGGCTTTGACAACTCTTTCTTTAGGATATCGGCTTCCTGACCAGAGCGGTTTCTTTGGGTACTGCAACCTAGTGCTTTTGGTGCTTACGCATCATAAAGCCAGGTATGGCTTAGAATTGCCTTAGGGGAACCTTCCTGCCCGCGCCTGGGGGTTGCATCTTGTCGTCGGTGGGATTCTGCTGCAATAACTGCCTTGCCCACATCTCTGCTGCACCCCAGTGCAGAAACGGTTGGGTTAGCCCACCACCCTCACAGCCTTTTTCTTTCCTAACAAAGTAATTCTGCAGACTGGAAGGTGTCGTAGAAGGGCAGCTAATGGCTGCACTGTGAACAACATTCATTATATTTGACTAAGATGTTTTTATAGCATCTATTACTGTGGTGCCAGGGACATCATCATAGCCCTTAATTTCACATTGGTCTTGTGAGGCTGACTGTGCCAGCATTCCCCGTTTGTACCTGCAAGAAACTACGGGACAAATAAAGCAAGGAAAAACCGAATCTTTATGTGGAATTCCATGAAAATTTCAGAAGCAATCAGATCTGAGGCTTTCCATGAGCATGTGAAAAAAAGGAACTTGAACCTTAGCCCTCGGGGTCCCAGGTTGGTGCCTACCCCCCAGATCCTTTTTCTTCTAAAGCAGGTTGAAGAAAGCATAACTGCTGCTAATATACGATTGGTGCAGAAAATTACCTTCCAAAATGTATCTAGAAACCTTCCTGCTTACAGCGCAGGTATTGACTTCCTTTATCAGCCAGGCTCACCTGGGAAGCATTTGGGTGCTCCCTGACTTGATTTTCCTTCAAAGCATGTTCCCTCATCTCCACGCATTGGCAGTGGGAGGCTTCCTTTCAAAATAATCTTTCTGCAGAAGTTGGCCTAAGTAACAATAATAATATAAAAATCAATATTTATTTAATATTTAATACATCTATGCTGCTGATGATCATGATGATGATGAAGATTTAAAGCCCCTTCAGCTCTCCTGAGTGCCACAGAAGCAGGAGAAGGAAAGTGATGAGCAATCGAGGTACATTCATGTCAGGAGCAGTCACTCCAGCCCCAGCCGACAGCATGGCACCGAGACAGGGCGCATGACAAGGCTGCCAAGCCATCGTGAGTTAACCTGCTGGAGGTGAGGACTGGAGTCACCACTGTGATACTGTAGGGCCAGAGCGTGGTGGCCCCGTCATCTACGTTCTCATCTTGGCTGTAGGCTTCAGCTCCTCACACCCACAAACTGCCAGTGCACGGGGGAGCGGCTCCCCCATCTCTTGGTGAATCTCTTGGCTGTTGCCATTGTTCCCATGTTCCCAAACTCGTTGCCAAGGAGAACTACCGGATTATGACCACTAGTGGGTTGAGGAGATTAAATTTTAATGCTTCCTTCTCCCCACCAATGCACCTCGCCAAAAATAAATAAATAATGGTTTTAAAAATGTACAAAATCTAATTTAAAATGACATTGGGGTTTTATTTAAAGTCATGGAAGCTGGTTAATTCCAAAATGCTCTCATTAACTCACATCATTTAACAAGTTTCTATTCATTTAGCTTGCTCTCTCCAGAGCCTCTCAGCTGCTCTACCTCAACACATTGACAGCCTTCTGTGCTTCTGCTTCCCAGGGGGACCTAAGGTGACTTTAAACTACCTTTTCATTCTCCCAGCATTAGGGTGCAGAAATGAAATGGTGCGACTCAGCCGGCTCTGGAAGGCTGCCTGAATTACGGCGGGTTCCCCGGGCTGCCCACCGAGCCGCTGATGGGCACTGCCCTCCTCCCGAACGCCGCGCCCTCCCGGCTCCCCCTCCACGGCCCCGTTTCCAGTGGTTTCTATGGTGTCCTCAGCTCCTGCATGGGGGATATTTCCCATGGCTGATCTATAATTACTGAGCCATCACGGGCCTTGCAGTAAGTGTAAAAGGGTTGGAGCATAAATGAGGATGTCACCCCACTTGTTCTCTGCAGGCTCTGAAGCTTCCCCCTCTGTAGGCCTACTTTTCTGCCCTTTATATTTCAGTTTCAGCTCTCTCTCAGCCTTATGTTCCCCATTTAATGATATTTAGGGTTATTGGGGGTTTTGTTCCTTTTTGTCTTCGCCATTAGCAGCAGCTTGTTCCATATTCCCTGCTAAAATGACTCCCTAAAACTCATTTGATAGCCTTTTCCTGTGTTTTCAGTGCAGAAGAGAGAATGAAAAGAATCCCTTTTCCCCCCTCTTTCTTCCTTTTTCTTTTCTTGTTCTTTTATTCCTCCTGGAATCAGGAACTTCTATTTCCAAAAGTGATTACTGATATATAATTAGTGGAATTTTTGGAAGCTCAGATTAGCAACAGAGGGGTTTGAGTGACTGCTGAGCAAACATCTTTCAGGAACAGAGCCCTCTTTCAGATGGCTCAGGCTCAGAACATCCAAAATTCTTAGTTTCTTCTGAAAATATGAAGCTTTGGTTTTTTCCTCTGATGCTGCAGGGTCTGCTACCGTCTGCCTGCCTGAAACCTGATGGGGGGCATTCAGCCTTTGGCTTCGATTTCCTTACAGAATTCTAGAGATACTGGATCCAGCAGCCTATTTCAGGCACATTGTCACGGTGTATTTTTTTCTGTAAGCAAGTGAGCGTCTGTGTGAGACACGGGCACGAGGGGTGAGCGATGTTTCTGTCGTCTAACCCTACCAACAGCAACGCATATGCCTTAACCTGGAAGAAATGCTGTTTTTCAGGGCTTTAGGGGGTGAAATCTGGTAGTTATGCTAATAAATTCATTCCAGGTCTTGGTTTGAAAAACACATAAGCTTTCTTCCGGAAAAAGGAACGTATTTCCGAGCTCTGGAGAAGGTGCACGTTCATGAATAAATGATCCTTTCTGAGCATGAAACCCTGCGGTGGCCGCGTTCTTCAGACTGCAGCAGGCGGTCGGAGCGGCGCGTGTCCTCGGTAAGGTGTTGTCCTCCTGACCCTGACATGACAAATTCATGTTCGCGTTGCGGATGATCCCGCAGCTGAGCCTGGCTCCTGCGCCTGGGCAGCAGGCGCGCTAACCTCTGTTTGAAGAGGCAGCATCCCTCCCTGGCCAGCCCCCTAGGCCTCTTCTGGCGTTGGTGTTTCTTGCCATAGAGTTTCGTAGTTCAGGAGCGAAGGACAGGAGGAAAGGCAAATTTCTGTGGAAAACCCAGCGGGAAGTACCTCCTGGTAGTGCGCGGGCGAGGCTGCTCTGCGCGTGAGAGGCTGGAGACGTCCCTCAGCCGGGACTGGGCGCTGCTCTTTGGTTTGATGGGTTTCTTTTCCTTTTTTCTGTGGACTTTTTTGCCCATCTCCCAAAAAACTGGACCAAGTCCAGCAGTTTCTGGAGAGACCCTGAGCAGTCACCAGCTGCAACTACAGGCCACCACCACAGCAGGCTGTACTGCAGCCCTGACCTGGAGGTGACAGGCACGGCATTCCTGCACCACTTGCTGTTTAGTTCTCAGTTTAACTAATTAAAAGCCTTTTGAGTTTTTTATTTTGATAGTAATTTGATGCTTTATGTTAGTTTTACACTGAGCACTTGGGGTTGGGTAAGCATATTTATTCCTGAGAACTTACTTAATCGGTAATTGCATTTTACCTAGGAAAAATCCAACTTATTTAAAAGAAAAATAATTAAAAACATCAGTTTACTCGTGATCATTTGAGGATTAAAACCCATATTTAATCATGCAATGGGTTTTTATTATTTTTATTCTTGTGTTATAGCCAGTGTACAGTGGTTTTATCTCCTCTTTGTACTTGCAATAACATATTATTTGACCATGAATCACTTTAATGGATTGAAACATAAGCATGTGAATTGAAAAATAGATACATTAGTCAAATCAATAAATAAATATGAAAATATATTTCTACTATGAAAAACCATCTTGGCTACTGTGTCCTCCAACTTGGACAGAGAAAGCTGAAATATATAGCTGTAAAATATGGCTTGCCGTGTCAACTAGCCAGTGCCTGCAGCCTAAAAGGAATTTTGAGCACTGGGTAAGTAGTATTTCATCAACAAAATCATAAAATAAAGACATTAAAATGAAGGAATGATTGAGTGCTGCAGGACGTTTGTAAAATCACCCTTCAGTCTGGGGCTGGAGTAGTTTAGTATTAGACATTGCATACTTTTCATATAAATTTGCTTACAAATAGCATGCCTTAACAAGCAATATTGCCAGACTGCCCCTGTAGCAAATATTTTTTCACTCTGTTGCTAAACAAACTCTACTCATGTATTCTATAGCAAGGCTACAGTAGGTATAAATAATACATCCTTAATATTATAAAAAGAATACAGTGGAAACCTTCACATGGAGTATCGAGACTTTGTAATGAACTAAGGTTTGGGGCTACTGAAAAGCCTTTTGCCATCGCTCGGGTGCATCCGTGTAGCTTTCTGGACCCCAACTCTTCTTTCTAGTGCATTGGGGTAAATCCAGATTTTCATTTACCTCAGAGAAGCTTGCTTGGGTTTACACCATCCTAAGAGCAGAATATGGCCTTTCTCGTTTACATCTGTGTGACCTTTGCTCTAGCAGGGTTGTGTCTTCGTATTCCACTTTGGAAGCTGACGAACAACCTTTACGGCTGTGGATCAGTGTCAGCGGTTCAATGAAACAGATATGTTAATTGTTCATCTTACGTGCTCTAGAAAGAAGCAGGCTTCGTGCCCCTTTTTAGCTGACATGCAGTTCAGAGAAGAGGAGCTTTCCGTTTCCTTTCAAGTTGCTAATTAGCCATATAAGGGAATGGCAAAATACAGACTTTCCCAAAGTTTATTTGCATTTTTTCTACCTTGACATATTATGCAAATATTAAGTTTTCATTTGCATATGACAAGAGTATCTGATATTATTTTAGTTCAAGTCCCTTCAAATGCAGATGTAAAGTAAAAGTGCAAATCAGCGTATGATACGTTTTACGTGGTTGATGGGCTGCGCTGGTGCTTTCTGAGCGATAGAGTTTGCATGTGAACTGGACTTTGGTATGAAATATGAATTATTAGGACGCTTAGAACTGCCAGTAAACTGAAGTGGGTTGAAACTTCAGATTAAAAAAAAAAAAAACAGCAAAAAACCCAGTGAGTGTGAACTTAAGAGCAACAGTGTTTGGTTGGGTTTTGGCATAAGATACTCACCAAACCGGCAGGTAGAAGGTATCAGAGTAAGGTAAAAAATCCTGTTACAAATTAAAAAATGGCCAGGTCAAGACGAGGCCTGTTTGTGATTAATTGGAGCTGACGACACTGCCCCGTCAGAGGTCCTTCGTGGCGCGGCGCGCCCCCCGGGGAGGCACTGGGCATCCCGCCCTGTTATGGACGTACGCCTGAGGAATCCTCTCAGGATCGGGCCCCCCGACACAAACGTCTCCTGAATCTCTGCAAACAATCCCGCTTCAAATTATTGTGCAGCCTTATTGTATTTTCAGCAGTGTGCTTTGCTGCCAGCCGAGAGACAACTTCGGAGGTAATACCCTGGAAGCTCTTCCTGTTATAGATGGCTGTAGCTCAGATATATAATGCGATTATTTCTTTCATTAAAGGAACTAAGTAATGTTATTAGATTTTGCTTTTTTTAGTGCATCGAATGGTTTATTTTACTGAGGCTGGAATTATTCTTTTCCAGAAATCCAGAGGTCATTTATTATACAGAGCACCTTGCGTTTACAGAAAAGGGAGACAGCAGCTTTAGCTGTATTTCTTGTCTCTGCTTCCTCATTGCCTGAGTGTGAAAACTTTATTGCTCATTATCTACTGGGCTGTGATGAAGTGACAGATGATTTATTGGGAGCCAAAAACTGTGTTTCACTGGTGAACATTTTTATCCTTTTGTGTTGCAGCCTGCCAACCCCTCTAACTGCTGAGGCAACAAATAAAGAAAACTCACTGCTGGAGGGCCCTGTGACTATCACTCATAAATGTCCACATTTCAGATCCCACTCTGTTTCTAATTTGATTCAATTCCCTTTTGTTGCTTAAAAATTCAATTTGTTTAATTGAGCTGTTTGACAGTAAAATCTGAATTCCATGCATTTTAACCATTCATATTAAATTTCCCTCCACATAGTACTTTTATTAATGTGCTTTAAAAGAGGTCACTTTAATTTAAATTTGGTGACCTTACAAGCTTATAAAAAGATCTATATGCTATCCTTCTCAAACTGAAATTAAATTGAATAAATGTAAGATAATGTTACAGTAGATATTTCAGACTCGGGGTTTGGGTTCTGCAGAGAGGAAACCTGCACTGAGCTGCTGTGTGAGAAGGGCGTCTGTGCCCTTCCCAGCCTGTGTTCCACAGGAACAACGAGGAACTTCCCGTGGTGGGTCAAATGGACCATTCGAAGTCGTGTACAGCTTAATACTGGAGTTGCAGGCGCTGCTGCGTTGCCGTGTGTCTTTGTTTACCAAGTACCCTTTCCCTGGCTTGGCTTGTTCCTTTTTATTCTTACAGAGGTCTACATAGTTTTTGACATTTAAATAGCTGAGCATCATTTCCTTTCGGATTAATAAGAAATATTGGAACCGGCGCAAGACTTTAAGATTTAGTAAACTTTAATCTGTAAAATTTAATAGCAATATCCAAGTCATTATGAGTATATAGGATGCCGTATGGCTTTACAAACACTTTTAAGCAATGAGTTATGTTACAGGAATGGGTTTGCTGTGTATCATTACGTCCAGGTAAATGCCAGGATGATGACATAATTGGTAGTTGGGAGTAAAATACAACCTCTGTAAAATGTTACTAAGGTAAATGTAGCGGGATTGTAATTCATTATACATAAACATGACTAGTAGTTATTTATCATTTTGTGAAACATAGGATAAGCTGAGCCTGCCGCCTCTTGCTATTTCTTCATTACTTTATGCAAAATGGGGATGACGCTCTCGTCACGGCGCTCCCTTTTATTTCCCTTTAATGATTTCCCAGTGCCGTCCCCCCGAATTCAGGTGAGGTGACTGCCCGCCTTGCTCTCCGACGGTACTCTTGGTATACAAAGTCCTAAAAACTGGCCTCATTAGGAATGATATCCTGCCACTTTCAGACACTGACAAATTTACGACTTTGGATTAAAGGTCATATGGGCATTTCAGCCATTAAAATGGTCCCATTTCACAATACCTGAAACCGTAAGGAAATACGTTTTTGCACACAGATGCCCGTTATGTTAGTTTCTGCTAAAGACATACAGTAATAGTTTGAAAGCAACAAAAGCCTATTTTGTACCTGTTCAGCTTGCAAGTGTGTTAGCCCTAGGCTACTGTTTAACTTTTAACCCTCTTGTTCACACAGCGTACATACATAAAACTACAATGTACCACATAATGAAGCAAAGCTAGCAACATTTGTTTTATACCCTTTGCTATAGGACACGCTTCTCTCCGGTTCTAAAATCAGTTTGGAAAACAAAACAAAACAAAAAACCGAAGGCGTCTTTCTCCAGAATGAGTGATTATGCTGGATTTTCGCACGCGTTTAATAGCGGACCCGCTATGCTTTCTGTATATTAACAGGGCTTTCACGTAAACAGAAATAATTCAGCACAAAATGATTCTGAAGAAGAATTTCTTTTGCAATTCTTTTTCGGTGTCTGATTTTAAAACATTTTATCAAGCTCCCACTGTATGTGCCAAACACCCTCTTGTCAGGTGTAGGATGAACTACAGTATAACCGTGAGATATTTCTTTCCCTCATAACAATCTTGAGCCGTAGCCCATGATGAATTATTTGTACCATCACAAGGAAATTCCCCTCTTCTGCACTTAAACCCAGCAAAATTACACACCAATTGTAGCAGAGAAAACATCTGATGTGACAGCTGTATAGCACACGGAGATCCATTGGTCCATTGGTTAATCAGCACATTTTAATGGTGATGGGGAATAGGTGGTAGCAGTATCCTGAATTAGAAATGGCTCTGTGTTCTCACTAATAGGACAAATCTTCTACCTGTAGATGAAGGATTCCCACTGTTCTAATGCTTCAAATGTTTAAAATTAAAAAAAAAAAAGAAAAAGAAAAAAAAAGAATAATGTGGAAAATCTGCCATAATTCAGAACACAGAAAGGAAATCCTGTGGATGAGTCAATTATATGGTTCCTAATGACAGTTCAGCCTGGAGGCCTTCTGCGAGGAGTGGAGGAAATAGGGGAAGATTAACTTGGTTAACCTTCTTCCATTTCCCTGTGCCAGGCAGGTTCCTTACCACATTCCCTCCTCTTTAGCCCACGCTGCTATTTCCCACTTTGGGCACACCCTGAATTTCTACAAGTCTTTCGCAAATTCCATGTGTGTTCGCTCTTTGGTTTTTTAAACTAATCGTTAAATTGGTAAAGAGTCCAAAGCTGCACTGGAAAGTGGGATTCGGGCATCAGGTTGTTTCTACCTGTCATCATTAATATGTCTCATCACACGCTCAGGAAGATTAAGATCACAGTTTTCTTAAGCAGCTCATTATTAGGGGTAGATCCTAGAAATTAGACATTTCCCCAAGATTAAAAGTAAATTCTCAGAGCCCCCTGAAGACAGCAGTATCTTTAGTGAGCTAACGGCCTGGCCAAGTGCAATAACGATAATGATAAATAACCATCATTTATTTTTATACATGCCCATATCATTTAGGACCTCATAGTGCTCCACAATAAAATCAAAGAAACATTAACTCGAGGTAAACAAATGACAAAACAAACATCACCAGATGGGCAAATCAACAACAAAAATAAACAAATCAGCAGGTCAGAGGCTGGAATGCAGGGTTGAACGAATGCGTTTGGAGCAGGGGCTTTGGTGGGAGCCACGAGAAAGGCCAAATGAAGACTGAAAGACTGCTTGGCCCCGGTGTGCCCGGCACCCTCGGACACCTTCGGATAACGTTACGGTGTCATTAACGATGTGGCTTCCTGTATTCTACATTTCCAGTTAGAGGAACACGTTTGCAGCATCGCCTTTTGTTTCCCCAACCCTGAAGCTCCCTAAACGCCTCCTGGAAGCCTTGTCTACAGGCACGATTGGATGGAGACACTGCACGTTAGACTCAGATGGGCAGGGGCAAGCTGCACAAACCTGGGCGCGGGTTATGGTTTTTATGACCTGCCTTCCTTACTGACACCGTGATTAAAAGAGAATATGAAAGAAAAAGGCAAACCTTATAAATCTTTTTGGACCTTCGTTGTGGTGAACGGGGCTTGTGCATCTGCATGTACCCATGGCCGTGGATCCATCACGTGCCTGTTTCCCAATAAATTCGTGGTCCATAGGTGAACTATGGCCGGCCATAAGCATTTTTGTCAAGGCAAGTAGGATCTTGCTGTTGTGTGGAGAATATTATTATTTACTGCTGTTGCTGATATTTGTGGTACAGTTGGACCTAAAACCTTGTTACACTAAGCATCAAATGGGTGCTTACTAGAGAATTCCCTTCTCTGAAATTGTGGAAAAATGTCTCGAAGAAACCATTTAATGCAATAAATTAATTGCGATTCATTATTCTCACAGTATGGTGACAATCCCTATGGCTAAATATGAGGGACTGTACAGATCTGGCATGCCAACAGACATGGAACCCTTTGACCTGTGACAGCAGCTGATTTGGAGCCAAGCATGACCTCTCTCTTTTGTTTTTATTTAAAACCTGTGAAGCGGTTGTAGAGGCAGGGAGGTACCTTCACCTGAGCCTTGTTTAGTCTCAAAACACTAAGAAGCGTGAATGCTCATGGGAGTGCTGGCGTTTGCTCCTCATGCCATCCCCCGTGGTCATTTGCATTTAAGAAGAGCTCACGCTTGGTAGCCAGAGACTGTGAATGAGGATTTGGGTTTGGTTTTAAACACTGCTGTATAAGGACAGATTTTAGATGAGGTTTGGGGTTGGTATGGGCGAGGTCAGTATTTCAAACTCATACTGAATTGACATACACCTTAAACATGAATTTTGTAGTTCGAAGCCACCGGAAAACTTAAAAAATTAACTCTGTGCAAGAGGAATGCATAATTAGAATTACCATCGTCAGATACTGTTGCTGTTCCTTCTGTTCTGAAGACTGATTTGTGCTTCCAATTTTACCTTTAAAAGCTTTCTGTGTGTCTGGAAAAAAACCAAAAGTGGGCAAAGTACCTGCATAGAGGCTTGCCTGTGGGTGTTACGTGTACTGACGGGCGCTGGGAGTGAGGATCTCACCGCGTGCTGTTGTGAATGTTGACAGCGAAGGCAGAGCCCTGACCAACACGCAAACCCGCGCGTTGGGCAGAGAAACAGGGGCTGGAGGGGGGAAGCAAACAAGTAACAACCACTGCCACTGAGCAGGAGAAGCGCCACCGACAGTACCATGGCGTCCTAACCATCCCAGATCCTTTGGCGTCAGCATCAGGAGAGGCTGCTGCTAAGGTGAATATGAAGGAATATGGGATGGAAGGGAAAGAATCCTAATTAGCAAAACCGATGCTATTCATAATTAGACAAAAAACATTGGGATGAACGGTGACAAAAAGCACAAAGCATTTCTCATAAGCATAAAAATAAGCATACTTAAGCCTTTTTCTTTTGCCTAATTTCTGCCAGTCCAGAGCTTAGCGACGGGGTTGGCAGGACCGAGCCTGGGTGGCTGTGGCACACCGCCTGGGCTTCCACGCTGACGGCGCGAGCAGCCCGTGCTGCTCCCAGGAAGCAATAACTAGGTATCGTGAGCCTGACGGTCCGTCTGCAGTCGCTGCCTTTAGATTATTTAACGCCACAAAAGTAAATCAGTGATGATTGGCAAATGGACAAATCTAACGCGCTTTAATGCACCGGAGTAGCCATAAAGCATGACTTCTCCCCCGGCTCGTGACAGTAACTTTCCTGTGCGACTTTGGACATTGTAAGACTAAGAAACGCCGTTGACAGACATGTTCCAGGTCATAGAACAAGATTGCGTGATCAATAATGTTGAAAGCAAACTTCAGGGCCAGAAATTCAATTCCCGACATGGACATGACAGAGAGATGCCACGAAACGTTTGGCGCAGCGAGGGCTCTGTGCGGAGACGCCGCTAACGCCGCGCGGCGAGGTCTGCACGGCTGTGCCGTGCTCTGGGGTCCTGAGCTTCGGTTTGGTTTCAGAGCTGGCTTTGTACCTCCATGTGCTACGATACAGCCTGGAGATGTATGTGGGGGGAATGTTACCCTCACGAATAGGTGACAAGGTGCCGTCTGGCCACGCTGCTATCCTGAGCATCCGTGTTGACATCACCAACGTGTTTTGGAGATGGCATTTCAGAGACAGGAGAAGAAATGCTGCAGCTTGTACAGAGCCAAGGCCTGTTTCCCATGAATGCATTAAAACATTTCCACTGTTATTCATAACCATTAGGTGTAGATAAGTGATCAAAAAGAGGAAAATAATCAGAAAAAATGAAATCATGCCTTTGGACCTCCACATTTTAAATTTCTCAATCAGATTATTTTGAGTGACGCAACACACATCACAACCTGGTTCCAAAAAGCTTCACTAGGCAGATATGTGGATGACGCTAAAACTGGCATCAGAGGTGGCAGAGTTTCATAGTTTGTGGAGAGACACGTGAAGGTATGAAAGAGCATGTCCATCTCTTGATGAACTTTATGTGGAAGATACCAGGAAGAAGTTCTACCCGGAGAGGGTGGGGGGCACTGGGACAGGTTCCCAGAGAAGCTGTGGGTGCCCCATCCCTGGCAGTGTCCAAGGCCAGGCTGGATGAGGCTTGGAGCACCCTGGGCTATGGAAGGTGTCCCTGCCCATGGCAGGGTGTGGGTCTGGGTGGGCTTTAAGGTCCCTCCAACCCAAACCATTCTGTGATTCTATGAATTGCTTGAGTGCTCCTTTGGGAGCCGTGGCTTGAGTCCTTTCTGGTTTCCATCCACGGCATGCATGTTTTGCCGTGCTGAGCTTGCGGGTGCAGGTGGTCCCGAACTCCATGCTGGAGAAAGAATTTTGCTAGTGAATAACAAGTGGACATGCTTTACTCCAGTGCTTTAGCCTGCACACAGAGATGGAGCTCAGCATTACTAGATACAACCGTACCTTGTGAAACACCGCATGTAGGAAGAGAACATCTGTGAATTGGGAATGTGTCTTGGAAAAAGCGGCAGGCTGCCAGGAGGATGAGTGCTACAGCAGCCCCGTTCATTCAGTGGCTTGTAGGAGTGTTTCTGTTACAAAGGTTTATTTTCCACAGTGTATAACCTGGCACAAACAATTCACACTCAGACTTGGCATTCGAAATCTCAGTCTCTATGTAAATGTTTTATAGATTTAAAGAAAACAAAAAACCACTGTTCCTAAATCACAGAGAAAAAAAAGAGATGTAAAAGATTGTTTTCTCCTCGCCTTTTGCTGCTCCTTGTCCTTCTCTCACTGAGACCTGAATCTACAGGGAGCTTTGTACAGGCAGCACCTCTGCTTGCAGGCAGCTGCCTGCTAGAGAGGAGCCTTCATGTTTTAAGCCCAGTTGAAGCTTGGGTGTCCAAAAGTGGGCTCATTATTAAAACATTGCTCAGTATTAAAACAACAACCAGTAGCAAAATTTGGCTTTAGCTCTAAATTAAGGTTCTTGTGCTTTCTCACATTTTGGGCTGGTCAAACCTGAGGTTTTGGGCTGAATCCAACCCAATAAGAAGCGTTATGATTTATTTTAATGTTGGCAAACTGTTACATATGTTTATGCTTCTTTTAAAAAGAGAAAATCCTTACCAGTGCTTGATTTTAATGTGGATATTTAGATATTAGATATTAATATCTATATTAATATAAAATATGAATATAATATTTTCCAAAAGAACCACTAAAATTGCACCAGCGCTCTTTTGCATGTAAAATGCTGATTGTGCTGGAGTAGTTCAGCCGTACAAGACCACGCACAGCCCCCTTGCCTGCTGAATTTTAGCTTTCCAAATGCCCTTTTCTCAGCAGAACAAACCTGCGAGCTCTGAAATCTCCTTAAGCCCCAGACCTTGTCAAGGCTTATGCAGGCGCTTCGCCGTAAGCAGCAGGTCATCCTGAACGAGTCGGTGGTTATGTCTGTATTTCCAGGGCATCCCCAGCAGTGCTTTAACCGGGAGAGCTGGGGGTGGCAGCGGGGGCCACAGGGGCATCCTCCCGCAGGGACGTGGGAGCAGGTGGGAGCTGTCCTGGCCTGTCCCTGGCTTCTGCAAAATGCTTTTTGTGCTGGCCTGGCCCCCAGAAAGGGAAGAAACCCTTTGGTTTCACTCTTTGCAATCACTCATCGTCTTTTCTCAGTCGTGTCTTCTAAACAGGTTGGGGAGAAGACAACACGGACTCATGTTAAGGGTAGGTATTGCAGGGGAAAGAGTTGTCAGTTAAAAACCACCCCAGTGGTCTTTACTAGCTCTTGTAGCTCATTAAAGGGACTGAAGTTATATAAGCAGAGTGGCAAAATGTTCACCACGTGCCTGCACAGCTTAGAGGTTCTCCACATATGATACTACCTGTATCAATCCGATCATTAAAGCGTCTGCGGGTGCCTAAAAGCTTAAAACCATTTCTTTCTAAAGATAACTTGGGTGCATCGTAGTCATCTTCCCAGGAAGCGCTCTGGGACTGTAGTTGTTATCTAGGTATCATTATCCCCGTTTGCTCGTGGATAGAAAAACCAAGGTAAAAAGACGGAAGGCAGCATCACGTGTGGGGTTAATCCGTACGAGCCGTTCTCTTGAACAGGGTCGCCCACGTGCCTAACTACAAATGCACGCTCGGCTGCTCCGTGGGATGGGGGCCACTGCGGCAGTCTCCCCAGTCACACCCGAGTGCCACCACCACCTCTCCTCTCCCTTCCCTCGGCCGCCTTTATGTCCCCGGCATAAATCCTCTTTACTCGGGCTTTGTGTCTGGGGGCCGGCAGCGGCGTTTGTTCCCAGACGAGGTGCAGCGCTGAGGCTGAGGGGAAACTGCGGGAGGGGGAATACATACATATATATATATTTATACAGGTATAAATACATTAATAGAAAATACGCGCGCCCCTCGAACCACGCGCGGAGACGGAGGGAGATTTTAACTCCAAATTGTCAGGCTTTAATAGATTTAAATCAGGCTCTAACGCTATTTTAACATATTTTTTTGTGCGTGTTTAGTAACAACAGTCATCTTAAATTGTAGTGGCACATGGCCAGAGGGAAGAGAGGTGTTAATGAGACTCACTATAAATGGAAGGAGCTCGGGACTGACAGTTTTCCGGAGCACTGTTGGCATCGGATCGAAGAGACAGGTGGTGGCACAGGGCTGACCGATCACCTCAGATAATGATGAAAGAGGAGTGACAGGGGTGAAAGATTCAAGGACCACTGAAGAATGGCGCGGGGGAAGGCAGGGGCCATCAGCCAGCCCCGACAGGCACGGCCGGCTCCCCGCGCGCCGCTCGCTCCGGTGAAATATGAGAGGGACTGATAAGGGGGAAGCAGAGTATTATCGATATCAGATGTGGAAATGAGTGGACTTAGTAACCTATCTACCATTTGGAGTAAGTATTTACGGTTTCCATGACCAGAATCAATCAGGTTTGAAATTCATTCTTATTTGGCAGAGGAAATGTGCACTTAACCTTTACATTCGGGGTCTGCTGATGAATATTGACCTAGAAAAATATCCCAAAGGTGTTCGGTCCGACGAAAAGTTGTTTAATAATTTGGTAAATGATTGCCGTGCCGCAGGGACTAAATATTTAGATCGGAAATCCTAACTTTGGATGGGTGCCGGACCAGGGTGCAGATTATTGCTACACTGAGAGCCCTCCAACCTCTCATCAACCAGCCATAAATCAGGGGGATGGAGGAGTTCAGACAGAGCAAATTCTGGTGACAGCCACGTGATGGACTCACGGGGGAGAAAATGAAAATTCATTCCCTGACAACCTGCTACAGGCTGCAGGTACGGCAAGGGGGAGAAGCTAAATAGATCTGTATCAGCTGCGAGGATGGCAGACCCCCATCAGATAGAAATGCACGAGGAGGGGAGGTGAAACCCGAAGCTGCACACAAAATGCTAAAACATCAGAGCGGCTGAATCACCTGAGCAAAGATTATATAAAAATGTAAATTGCCTGTTCCTGACCCAATCGCGTTTAAAAATGAAGGGACAAAGAGTGACAGGAAAGGTGCTATTATTACAGATTCAGGGTGATGCACAGTCACTGCTCAGATTCCTCTTCGGCAGCGGCTGGGAGGCAAGCTCAGGCGCTGAGAATAATTTCCCTGCAACTGCCCTCTCCTATTTATACACCCGATCCGAAGGCTTTGGGGATGGAGGGAAACGATCCGGTGGATTTTGACGGGCTTCTGAGCAGGATCCATGCAAATCTGCTCTATGTGGGGATTTCAGTCCCTGATTTTTTTTTTAATCTAACTGAACTTGCTCAAGATTTCCAGTGTGCAGTTAAATATTAAATTCACTTTAAGAAAGATTATTTTATAAAGCCGTTCTCGCTTATGTGAGAGTAATGATCTCAAAGGCGGGCAGGAATTGCTCTGAAACGCACAGGCTCCTTGGCCTTACAAAAGATCTCGCTAATGGGATAGACCAAGTATTTTTATCCCTAAAATTAAATGCCAGTGTTTAAAACTCCATCTTTATAAGAATAACTTGCTATTAACAATTTTCAAGTCTCTTGATTAAATAACTAAAAGTGCATTGTTATTGGGTTAATAATTACTTCAGATATGTTCAGATTTTGGTCATTTTCCCTGCATTATTATGGCACAGAGGCAAAATTTCACTCATATATTTGACTTAAATGACAGTCTTTTGGGATTTGCAACCGAAATTATAACTTCTGCTGCAATTTACATGTTAAGTTCTGTAACCCCGTGATAGTTCAACCATTTGTAAAAGAACAGTAGGTGGCCTAGTGGTCTAATATTCAATGAATAATTTTATCTTACATCAAGAGCAAGGTCCAGTTTAATGTTTCATTACATTAAAATTGCACTGGGTGACATAAACTTTGTAATTAAAAGCGCATAACTTTTCCAAAATGGTATAGATGACTCTCATGAAAAATCAGCACGTTTAATCAAGCCATTAGGTGGTTATACGTGGAGTTGTTTTGTGTGTACGAGGTGCTACCTGTTGAAAACCAGCTGTGTTTATTGTCACTGTCTGTCTATGGTGCTTGGGGATTTAATTCCTTGATATTTTACCTCCCAGAAGTCACGCTGTTGCACAACACAACAGAGAAAGCAGGCTGCCACGGCTGCGGGATGCTGACTTCCTCCGACGTGGCGGCAGACTCAGTGCAGTTGGATGTCTTGGGCTGTGTTTGCCTGTGGCAGAGCCAGCGACGTGCCATGGCCTGGCTGTGCTCCGGTGTGACACCGACTGTCACAGCTGGAAGAGGTTGGAGAGCGTGCCCTCCTCTGAAGCGATGCAGAGAGGGAGATGCCCCTGAGCCCGGGGAGTTCGGGGATGCACCGCATCCCCGGGAGCAACCCCCAGGGCACATCAATCTCCACTTCGAATTGCTTCTTAATGGCCCGATAGCTTTCCAAAGGGAACTGCACCGCAGTATGGTTTTGCATTAGCTTTTATTTGTCTTTCTAGATATTACCATCAGTCATCGTTAGTTATGAGGCAATGGCAGATATCAATTAGAAGATGAAGTATGACCGAAGTCACGTGCAGGTGGTAATGGAGCTGCTGCAGAATTAGCTCTGCAGCGCGGTGGCAGCGGCTCCTGGGGTGGGAGGCTCTGCGAATCACCCTCTGCTGTGGGTGTTTTGGGTTTGTTGAGCTCACGCAGCCGACTTCTGCACTGTTTCATTGCATTTTCGTAGTTTTGTTTCATTGGAGTGGGCTGAATCAATGAACTCTCCCTTGTTGAGCCAGGACATCTTTGGACTTAATAGACCAAAGGTATGGCATTCCTGTCCGTGCTTAGATCCTTGCTCTCTTTCGCCCCAAATTAATTTTCTTTCCCATTTAAAATTAAAATGCTTAATTAGTCCGCAGGTATAAACAAGAGCAGAAGACTGCTTGGTGAAATATTGGTGCTGGCATAAAAACTGCGCTAAAAGAGCTGGAAGACACTCTGTAATGTCTCAGGATGGTTCCAGTCGTTGCTTCCTAAATCGTGGTCTCCGAGCTGATGTTCAGAGAGCACTTTGAAGGGCAGGTAGGTAATGGGAGTTTCATTGCACAGATACGCTTATTGTCATAATAGAAAAAACAGGGTAATTGTAACGGGTTCAGGAGACCTGATATATCTCATTTCTTGTGTCAGATACAGTTCGCTAGATGCAGCACTAATTGATGCATTATGTAGCGTTTGTTAAGATACATTACCTAGCTGGGTTTTATTGTTCTCCCAGATAAGGGGTTACATTAACCCCAGATTTTCTGTTGATCTTTTTTATTTGTTTCCTGTGAGGCCTAACGGTACAATGGTGGCAGATTTTAAAGGTATGGGGGGAAAAAACCCAACCCTAAAGATGCAAATGCCTACAGGGACAGATGATTTTTGAAAACGCCGCAACACTCACCTCTGCTCCACCTGCCTGGATTTCTAGGCACCCAGATGCTCTCCCAAACCCCGTCCCCTTTTGCTGGCCCCAGGTTTGCAGAGCCCAGGTGGCTGGACCCCCACTCTGCTTTCCCGGCGGGGCGCGGGACTGCGTTACATCCCCCCCCCCCCCCTCCCCCGGGGGCTGTGCGTCGGGTGCGAGCGAGCCAGCGCGCTGCAAATGTGCTGCATGTTCTAAAAATAAAAGCCCGGATTCAAACATGATGTATCTCCTTTGATTTCCATGCAGATACACCAGGAATGAATGTATCTATTATGTTGGGGTCTGCTGGAATGTTAATTTTGAAAGTCATTTCTCTCAATCTATAATTATATCTCCTTTGTCAGAAAGTAGGAATTTCTTAGAGCAAAAGGGATTAATCTCAGTCACTGTTTTCAAACAGTTTGAGTTAGGTAGTTTCTGTAAGACTATCATTTCTTTTCTTTTAAGCCAGTTAAATTTTGCCTGAGGCTAACATTTTATACCCAGAGTAAATCTTACTAAAATTAAGGAAAAGAACATACAGCTGCCTTATTCCTGCCCCACAGATGTTACCAAAATCTGATTAAAAACCCCTTAATCTTCTGCTGCACCTTTTCATTAGTGTACTAATCATTTTGGCCAAATATCTGGCAGAAGAGGGTGGAAAAAAAGTGAAAAATATGAGGTTTTGATGATCAGCATCTTTGAAAAGACTCGTTGAACCTAGTGGGAGAAATGAGGACTTGGGGTAATCCATGTGCTGAAATATTTTTGCTTCTTTTTCTAGAAAATGTGCAATTTGGTCAGGCAGAAAAAATTGAACAGAGCCTTCCAAGCAATAAATCACTGGATTGCTGGTGACATTCATACAATGCGGATATAGTGTTAACTGTATGAGTCAGACAGCCCTTACTGCACTCAGCCTGTTCCTAGGAGGTGACCTTGCCACGGTGTAGTAATCAATCATTCTGGCACAGGACACACTGTTTTTGTTTAATATTACACTATTGGAATATATAGTAAACAAAGTGCAAAGGAAATTTCGAAAGCAAGCACTATATAAGGTGTGCTGTAATATTTTGCAGCCCGAGGAGTGCCAACAGCGTACTCTGCGCTCTGTGTGTGCCTCCAGATTACTAACTTTAGGCTCTTAGCAGCAGCAAAGCATATGTGACTCTGCTCAAATACTTCAACTGCCTGCACAGCTCGAGAGGAACAATTCGATGGAAATATGAAGTTAGGATTACAAAAAAAGATTTACTACTGTAGGCGCCGCAGTCTAACATTTCTTACTTTGGCACTTTTATACCGTGTATACATCACGATTTTCCCAGCCAAATGACAGAATAGCAACATCCCGAAACGCCTGAAAAAAATTAAGCAAACAAATCTTAATTAACTAGTAAAAATTCTTTTCCTGTACGATAAGCGAAGTGTTACTGCTTATAGCCAAGAGGTTATATTGGATTTCCATGCATGAGTTATACCACGAGCCAGTTAATTCGTGAAGTTTGGTGTCAGTGAATAGGGTAAAGGAAGACAAAGGCAAACTCCTTAGAATGAAGGAACCGTAAGTGAAATATATTTGGTTCTTACTGTTTTCACATAGACCAGAGATGAAAGATAATGCAGTGGTAATTGAGTATATAAAACTACCGTGTCAGAGAGGTGGCATTAACGTCGAGTTTGTTCTGGGTGTTTGCAAGTGCGAACCACTATGTACGCGCTGCAAAGAGCTGAAGAATCCAGTCTGTTACGAGTAAGATTTCGTTAAGTATAAATGCGGACATTCATCATTTTTTTTCAATACTGCAGCCTGCTTTTATTTTCTCGTGGTCCTGGAGCCACCGGTGAGCCATTTGACATTGAGAAGTGATCTGGGACGCTGGTTGGGGTGACCAAACGTGCCCAAGGGCTCTCACACGTACAGAAAGCCCAACACCTTGAAAAGGGAGCAAAGGCGGTCGGTGAGCGCACAAAGTTTTGGCCCTGGGTTGCAGAGGGAGACTCTTGTGGTGACACTTCCCAAGGTGATCTGTAGGTTTTCTTCAAAAGGGTTTGATGCTCTTTCAACTTCCAGCAGTTGAAAAACACTGCTCTATAGTGTCCATCACCGGGAGATGAATTGTGCTTTCATAGCAGCGTGCCCTGCCACGGCAGGGTCGGGGCTGCCCGCGCACAGCAACGGTGCTGCGCCGGTGCCCACCCCTCCTTGGCTATCCTGAGCGAGCGGAGATGCTGCTGACCACAGTCTTCATATTTTCACACTTTTCCGTAGGGTTTGGGAGATGGAGACCGTTTGGATAATGCTAACACTCAGTTTTTAAGCAGCTCCTCAGGGAGCGTGATGGGTCCCAGTCAGCAGAATCGTGGCCCAGCCCTCTGTGGTGAATGAGGTGGGCAGAGCTGACCCTGTGCCATCAGCAAGAGCCAGCCATGAGAAGCCCACAAGCTAGTGGACTTTGGGCTTTAGAAGCAGTGGCCAACGTCTGCAGGTCTGGTAGGTTCTGTATCCTTACTTCTTGCCCCCAGGTGCCTCTAGAGGGGTTCTGTGTTGCACAGCCTGTGGGTTATCGATGCCACACATGCACGGCAGGACAGAATTGCACGTAGTTACGGGTATTTCATGCCTGGGCAAAACCAACATTGTACCTGATATTTCAGCCCACGCCCTGGGCTAATGTTGTATTTGGAGCCGAATCCCTTTCTCCCCAGACCAGCGTGCCATGGGCAGGTTGTGGCTGCTGGCAGTGAATTTGGTGACCGACCCTATAGATGTGCCATTATTGTAAGTCTATGTATTTCATATTGTAATTATTTTTTATCCTTCTGAAGCAGTCAAAAGGTCTTGGGGTCACAAGTGGCTGGTCATTTTGAAGGAAAAATTAGCATTGCACCGAGCAGATAACTGTGGGATGCATGAAGCCTGCTCAAATTCTGAATTCTGTCTTTTCATCTAATGTTCATGTTTCTGAATTTCATCCAAGAAGGGGAAGAAAGGGGAAAGAAGTATCTAAGTGCTCTCTCAATTTGTCCATGAGCTCATAGGTTTCTTTAGTTTCAATATATATGCAAGAGAAAGTAAGAAAACCCAACCTTCTAGTAAAACCTCAAGTCAGCGTAGGTTTACACGGGTGTACCTGCAAGGAGAGCTCGGCACAGGATTAGGGAAAGCAGCAAATTAAACATGTTTCCCAGGACATTTAATTTTGCAATGAAGTTCTTGGCAACAACATTTTTGTTTATCTGCCATCAGTGCTGAAACACAGGCTGATATTATTTTCCTGGAAGAAAGTATTGCAGAATTATACGTCGGTTATATTGAAAAATGCATTTTGAAACTTTCAGTGTATTCGTTTCAGATAGGTATTGCGGTCCCTTGCGGTCGATATTAAATGCCTATCACGATGCTTACCGATAGATGCTGACTGCTAATGTCGATTTTATCTTAGTTGTTTAATCATTCTACAAATAAACGTATCCAGTCAAGAGGGTAATGTTTTATGTTATATGATTGTTAGCAACACATTATTGGCCTTTCCACGAATAACAAGCAGTTGTTATCAGACGCTCAACAAAGACTTAAGATAATCAAGTTCTGCTTAAACTTAAAACACCCGCTTTCTAGGTTAATCAAAACAAGGAAGCCCAGGGAAACACACTGGCAGGTTAACCTGGATTCAGCGTACAAACACTATAAAACCCTGTGCAGGTTCCCTCCCAGAATCGCATTACATACCGATTGCAATGCCTCAAATCAGTTGGGAATGATCATTTTCGCTCCAGTACCGCTACGGTGTCCCACCTCCTGTAGCAGTAATGGGTGTCAGGTACTGTTTGGACTAGAAAGGATTAAGCTATCACCCCCCTGCTGTGTGTTAATTTATTGCTTCAGACATTTTCATATCTGATTCATTTTCGCCCGCTCCACTGCCCGGCGAAGTTGCGCGTCTCGGTGGCCGGAGCCGCCGGCAGCCGGCACCGCGAAATGGCTTTGGTCTGGGGGCACGGTGCCGGCATCGCCCAGGGTGAGAGCGGCCGCGC
The DNA here is from genome assembly GCA_027574665.1 of Rhynochetos jubatus. Classification (NCBI taxonomy): domain Eukaryota; kingdom Metazoa; phylum Chordata; class Aves; order Eurypygiformes; family Rhynochetidae; genus Rhynochetos; species Rhynochetos jubatus. The sequence goes on along the minus strand of CM050655.1, from coordinate 40,568,593 downwards.
CGGCCCCACATGGGCACAGCCAGGCAATCTGCCGAGGTGCGACACGGCAGCCAAACTGCCGCCTCCCCAGTAAACAAGAAAGGAGATTGCGACGCCGTTCGAGATCCCAGTGCTAGACATCTTTCCATAACAGTGTCATTTCCTCAAGAAAATAACGGGTCACCGCCGCACACAAACTACATAAACAATGGTGTGTTGAGGGTGGGTTTTTTTCCTGCCCTGGTTTTGTTTAGTGATTATGTAGAACCTGCCGAAAAGGTGTTTATTTCTGTTTGTAAATTGAACGCGCTGGGTGTTTTTCTCCAGCTTTGCCCCAGGCTCTGTTGGATGTGATGATGGAGCTGGAAGCCGATGCAGACACCGGAGGAGCATACGCGGAGGGAATCTCTCTGGAAAACAAAACCCTTTTTTTGTCATTTCATGCCTCTCAAAAGTCCCACTCCGTGCAGGCAAAATGTGAGTTAACAGACGTTAAGCAGGATGAGTGAAGTGAAGAAGAAACATCTAAAAGGCCCTTTTCACAAGAGCCTGTAGTGACAGGACAAGGGGTAATGGGTTTAAATTGAAAGAGGGAGATTTAGATTAGATATCAGGAATTCTTCCTGGAGAGGGTGGGGAGCACTGGGACAGGCTGCCCAGAGAAGCTGTGGGTGCCCCATCCCTGGCAGTGTCCAAGGCCAGGCTGGATGAGGCTGGGAGCAGCCTGGGCTAGTGGAAGGTGTCCCTGCCCATGGCAGGGGGTGGGACTGGATGATCCTTAAGGTCCCTTCCAACCCAAACCCCTCTGTGATTCTATGAGTCTAAAAATAATTACAACCTCGCTGGAAGCACCAGGCCCATCCCCAGCGTGCGGGTGCAATGGGGCCACCAGCCAGGGAGCAGAACCGACCCCACAGACACCACCCCCCGTCCTGCCACCAGTCGCCTCTCGCCTCCCAAGTCATCCATCTGGGATTGTTTTCCTCAGTCCCTTTTTACCCCGTTTGCGATACGAGGGTGATGGAGAACCTCACCCCGTCGTGTGTGTGTGTTGCACGCGGACACCTCCGCTGGTTTAATTTCACACATGTCTATTGCACATACACAAATAAATCCTCCCATACCATTTTATTGAATTTCTAGCAAGTTGGCAGACTCAAGTGATTTTTAACACTTCTCAATTGGATTTATGATTTCTATGTCATCCACCCTGCTTCTGACATTAGGAAATGTTCAACATGAGGGAATCATTCACTGGCTCTTTTAACTACACTATAAAACATTTTAGTCTCCATTCTTTCAGAAATCCATAAATAGCTAATTTAATCACAGCCTTACAGCAGAAACCCTCAGTTTCTTCTGCTAATTATGTGGCTGAGTTTTGGCACTTAAATCATTACGATGTGCTGGGGACGGGTAGGCAGCGGACGGTCAGGACTCGGTCACCAAAGGCCAGATCATGACTTGGTTTCCAGAGCGTTGAGGGGCCCCTGCGCTTGGTTCCTCTCCGTGGGGCATGCAGCACAGCATCCCCAAGTGGTGTTTTCAGGAGATCCAGGCAAACCTAGGACCCTTCTCTCTTCTGCTTTTTCAAAGCTGAGATTTTCCAGCTCTCTTCCCCATACCTGACCTACTTTGTGTTCCCGACAAATTAAGGACCAAGCCAACCACAAAAAAAGCTTTACAAGCCACGTGCACGGTGGTGTTGACTGAGCCTTCCTTCCTCCAGCTCCCTCCAGCTGAAGTTTGAATTTCAAAGGTACGCTGAGCGGGGTGGTGAGAGGGCTGATGGCTGTGTGAATGTACTCGCGCCGCTGCTTTGCAGAAACTCCACATAATTGCAATTATTAAACCTCGTGCTTGTCTGGCCGCCTGAAACTTGAGCTTGTAGGCGTTTGTGCTTTCCTAGGAGGTCACTTGCTGAAGCAGGGACAGCTTTCTCGTTGTAGTCCCCACCCGCACCTTGGGGCAAGTGCTCCAACCTTATTCCTCCTTTGTAAACTACAAGCTGGAGCTACAGCCGTTGTCCTCGTCCTTCCCGAACTGGGTGGTGCGAAGCCTGGATCAGGACGAACCCTTTTGAGGGTCCCGGTGGTTAGATGTCATGTGCTGGTCCCTCTCGTTCCTGAGACAGGCTGGATCCAGAGTTACAGCCGTTTGTGAGCTGGGCTGTGCGTGCACATCACTCCCTGACCTTACATTGACGGAAATTTTGGAGGCAAGCAAGGTTCTCGGGGTTCGGGGAGCTGCTGCACCTCCTGGCTGCTCTGCGTACAGGTTAGCAGGGTCCTCTGGTAAAAATCTTTGGCTTATAAATTAAAATAAATATGGAGAAGAAGTTGGTGGTTGCATTAAAATTAATACTTAGAGGAAAGCTTTTAAAACTGTTTTAGCAGTTTTATTTGCATAGATCAATGCCTAAACCTTTGGGCTCTGTCTATGGTTTTACTGAAACTCATTTCGTCTGGTAATTGCCAAGATCCACCGATCTTCCAATTTTTTCATGTTTTGTGGGTTTTGCAGTGAGTAATTTATTACACAAACATCAGTTCTACATTCTGGCCAAAACCAGGAAATAAAACCAAATATCCCTCAAACCCCAGATATGGACTTGTTCTACACATCATGGCTTAATTCGCATCAGTAGATTTATGTCTTTCGAGCAAGAAGATATATGTGATAGTTGGACACAATGTGGTAATAAGAGATACAATAGGGGAAGGGGGAGAAGAAAACATCTTCTATGTTGTACCTGTAACTTTGAACAGCACTGAGTATTTTGGCCACCCAAACTAGTGAACCTGCCTGTTGCAGGACTTGTGGGCATGCCTCCTCCTCTCTGCCTTCCCTGGAACGTCCCAAGGCCTGGGATGTTCCCTTCCGGGAGTGTTTCCTACACCAGTTCCCATTTCCTTCCTCCTTCCCGGTGCCTCTCCCGCACATCCCGGCAGCACACGCGGTGCGGTGCTGCGCTGACACAGCACCTGATGGAGAATCCTGATGTGCAGATGTCACCGCGTATACCAGCTATATTCCATCCCAAAACTTAATCTGTAATAATCAATATCAGCATGCAGAACCATATGCACCATTAACTACAATTTACATCTGATAATATACTGTTTTTCTTCATTAGGATACCGTTCTGTCACCGTGTGCTTACTTGGGAAAATGCTCGGTGACGGAAAGCCGTTGGCCAACTTATTTCTCCTTGAGGCCAAACCCCAGTCTGTGTCCTCTTGCCTGGGCTCGGCTGGCCAGCAGGACTGATTTTAATCTTGAGTGGCCAGAAGTCACTTTTCAGTCAAGTTACTGCCCATTACAGCAGTAAGAGTAGGAGCCGTCGGAGGTTGTAGGAAGGTGGGCGTTGGTCTCCTCTCCCAACTGACCAGCGACAGGACAAGAGGAAAAGTTGCACCAGGGGAGGCCTAGATTGGATATTAGGGAGAATGTCCTCATGGAAGGGGCTGCCCAGGGAGGGGGGGTGAGTCCCCACCCTGGGAGGGGTTTCAGAGCCGTGTGGATGAGGTGCTCAGGGACATGGTCAGTGCTGGGCTGGGCAGTGCTGGGGTAATGGTTGGAGTTGGTGAACTTAAAGGTCTTTTCCAACCGAAAGTTTCAGTGATTACCTGGGCATAAATTAGACTCGTTTATGAGGAAGAAGCTGGCTAACTGGCAGTCATCACCAATTTCAAGAAGCAATAGGTGTTTGGGGAGTAAAGGTTAAGTGAGGATGGTGAAAACACAGTGAGAAGAGTTAATCAAACCCACCAAGAATTATTATTGCTTAACTAGTTTTATTTCTCAGGGGTTAAAAACAGAATGATTGTGTAACGGGGTGGAAATACAAGCAGTTGTCGGAGTGACGTGGTCAAGTATTTCCAGGCATAACTTTGTGTCTCAGGTTCAAAGAGTTTTGGAAAAGGTGCAGCAACAATATTCCATGAGAGCAAGGGGTAAACCCGAGGCTGGTGTGTGATTACGCTTCACTAAAATCAGACTGCTAATATGTGGATTTTGGTGCATTTTCCCAGTAGAAAAGCATAGTTACAACGAATTTGCTATCCCACTCTTGCTCTGCCCTTCGGAGATGTTCCGGGTAGCTGGACCTGACTTGCTGCACTTCTGACGTGCGCACAGCCCGTGCTAAAGCCGATTTCACTGGAGGGGGTGGATGCTGCCGGAGGTGCAAAGGCACTGTGGTGCTGGTGAACTCAAGGCATTTGCTCAGCCCCACGTCCTGTTTCGGGTTTTCCCTGGACCCCTGCGATGGCAGGGGGCAACAAAGAGCCTCCAAGCGCCCGTCCTAGGAGCGGGGAGCGCGGAGGGCACGTAGCACCAGTGTGTCCGCAGCCTCCAAGAGCAGGGAAAGGACATTCTTGATCCTCCATTTGGGGAATGATTTTCCGTTAGTAGCTGGAAATTTTTAATAAGGAAGCTTTATATCGCCGTGCAAGGTGCACTTAAGGGAACGTGACACGGCGTGACAGCGCTGAGATGCTGCGAAGATTCTGGTGCTTTGGGCAGAATTGCAGAGTGTGCTGGCGTGGCTGCGGACGGGTGCAGCGCGGTATAAATTAACGTAGAACTAATAACTGTGCCGGCATTATAGCGAGTATCTCATGGCGATAAGCTTCGCGATTCTCTTCAGCCCAGTGAAGTTGAAGGAAGAGCAAAGGCCTTTTCAAGCTTACTTTATCTTCTTGCTTCTTAAGTGAGACTAATCAAGTTTATATCCTTTTAGCTTATTATTAGCCCAGCAGCGCTTCTGGCACTCTTTACAGCTTTCTTGACATGAAAGTTAGTTACACCTACTGTACTTAGTATGACTTCACTTTTCTTGTGATAAATCCTGAAAATTAATATACTGTATCCTCCAGATTACAGAATGAAAGTGTCCTAGACATTGTGAATGCTTTGGCTGTGGAATGCTGCCAGTAAAAGAAAAACCGATGTCTTAATGATCTTTGTTAATAAAATGAAGGGACTCGGTAGTATATTTTCTTGGTTAATATGTCAGGCCTTGCCTTTTCTTTTTCTTAGCCTGAACTCGAACTGACACATATTTCAAAATTTGTGGGAAAGGAGAAGAATCCTTGAAAATAAAAGGCATTGGCCATAAAAGAGTAATAATGAAAAATCCTAGGAGTGAAGCGAGTCCTGCATTACTTAGGAAGTTGAGCTGCAGGAGGAATGCAAGCCTGGGCCCTGAGCACTGAACATAGGTTAAATTCTTCCTTAAATTAAATGAAGGATAATAATGAAATCTTTTGTTAAATTATTTGCTGACTGGGCTTCCTGATTTGGTAAATTAAGAGAACGTCAAGCTCCGAAACAAGTAACCATTCTTGTTACAAAGGGTAGCACTGGTGGCACTGGTGTCTTATTGAACACAGATCCGCTTAATGACAGTTCCCACTGTTTGTTAAGGTAACGAGTGCCAGCTGTTTGGTAGCGGTGGAGCCCGCAGAAGGAGAAACTGGCTACCTTTGTCATTTCCATTCAGGCCCTGGATCAGACCTGCGTATCCATAAAATCGTACAGGGAGCAAAATAACTGAGAAGTGCACTCGCAATGTGTTCCGCAAATTTGGGCAGAGCATTCGCCGGTGCACGCCGAGCTCTACCATCTATATCTAAAGCCACTCACCATTGGGAATATAAAGTCAAAGCAGAAAAATTGAGCATTTAATGGTCTGCCATTATTGTTGAAATCACAATGACAGGCCATGATCTTCAAGTACAATTTTGATCCTTATGTAGTAACTGAAATTACAGCATTTCATACTCTGACTATATTATAGGGTATAAAACATCTGTCTAAATATTGGAGATATAAAATCCTCAAAATAAAGATATTTGAGAATATCTTGCACAGAGCACCTTTCCACCTGCTTGCTTAGTATAATGCAGTCATTATGGCAATAAATGTTTCTAATAAAGTATGAAAATGGATTGTTTGCTTTGCTGCTTGTATGAACTCTCATTTCTCTTTTTATTATATTGAATCTGACATTTGCTTACCCTTTATCAGTAGAATATTTAATCAACTCCAATCTGTACGAAGCAAGAGGAATTTCTATTTTATTTAAAACCTGTCCCACATGAAAAAGGACTGGGAAATAGGTCACACGGTGGATGGGAAGTGTGAAAAGTGTTAGAGTTGCAGTGCTGAATTTTTATCTAGTCTGCAAAAGAGACCGTTCGAAACACGGACGGTAACACACAAGCCTGCTCCCATTGTTTAAAGTACTGGTGAAATGATTTAATGGCCTAATGTTTCTAATTTTTATCCACAGTACAGGACCTACAGAATTAAACCTCTGTCAGCTTTATTTATTTTCCCTGTCAGAGCATTTTCTTGCACTTTTCGCTACATAACTCTTAAGAAATGCTATATCCATATCAATTGTAATTTCTTTGGGCTCTTGTCCAAAATACTCAACGTAAACAGTCTGTGTTTCCTCTCCATCTGTATTTTGGCTAATCCTCCGTTTCAGACAATCTAGTGACAAGTGCTAGTTATCTGGAGGTACATGGTTTTCAAACCGGCGCACTATGATTTATGGTCCTTGTTTTACAGAAAGTATCACAATCTCACAGAAGTGAAAGCTTCCAAATAAGCACCTAACTTTTGTAATAAATGCAGCTAACAACATGTCTGCAAACACACAGCAAGCAGAGTGAGTGATGTCTTATTATGCAGGCCACAGTCGGACTTGGTCTGGTTTTATTTATGAATATGTCTTGCATCTGTTTCAAATTTCGGACCCGTTCAGTTTCTCCCAAACAAGCTTGTGCTGAACGTTGTTAATTATCCTAATAAAGTATTTGTATCAATTTTACTAAAGATCCGCAATGCCTCTGCCACAAGCAGACATTTTTTAATAACTGAATTAAGAGAAATAATTATAGCTAGCACTGGAACGGGTCGGAGATGTCCAGATTGTATAAAAAAGCCGGGGGGGGGGGGGGGGAGGGAATGGGTATAGTACAGCTAACTGTACAAGAGCAAAGGGACATATGATTAAATTAAAGTGCAATGCTTTGTGAACAAACAAAAGGAAATCCTTCTTCATACAATACACAGTCAATCTGCCGAATTCACTACCACAGGGGGTCATTGAAACAAATGCTGCGGGTTGCAGACCGGACTGGATAATTTTATGAGTGTGATTAAAACACGTAGCCCTGCAAGCTCCGATAACGATAAGGGTAACCAGACCCCGTGCTGCAGCCTTCGAGGGGATGGTGGGAGGCATGGGAAAGCAGCCTTTGCCCTCTCTGCTGTCACGAACGAGCGGGATGGGGCCTTACGGGTGGCTTCCCCTTCCTTTGAAGAGGCGGGTGCTGCCCACCGGCACGACACGGGCTCCGTCACTGATCTCCTCCGGCACGACAATTCCACGCTTCTCAGTAAAAATAAAACATGAGGCCCTGGTGCGAATTTCTAAGGATTCCCCCCTTGCCACCGGTGCCTCGCCACCGAGTGATCTTTGAGGGATGCGGTTGCCTTGGCTGATTTTTGTCGTGCAACTAAATAGTTGATGGGGGGATGAACCGAAGTAAGGACCACGCATGCACCGTGCCCGGGCAGGAGAGGTGCAGGGTCTGCCCGCTGCTCCGCGGGAGTGGGACATGGGGAAGCTCGCAGCCACCGTGGCAAGTAGTTAACCCTCTACCAGAGAGTAAAGCTTTAAACATCCTTTTCTGATGTGAAGTCTTTTAACCTGCTCTTGGTGAGCCCAGGCTGAACCAAACGAGACCCTGCTCCTCACTTTAGCTGGAGCTGGGAATTTCATTGTCTGTATTTCACACGGTTGGTACAAAAGCTGTTATCCAGGGATGTCTTTCTTGTGATCCTGCATGCAGAGGGGATGTATTCTGCACTCCTCGATGAATACATCCTACAGCATCCCACGTGCCGTTGACTGTGAGATATTGGTAGCCATGTAAAAAAAATGAAATGCAGAAGGGTGTCTTACCAAAAACATTAAAACACAAATGAAGGATCTGATCTACGGGGTCTGAGGCGCATTGGGCTGAGAGGAGAGACTGCCAAAGGGGTATCCAGGCTGTCCCCATGGGGGTGGCTCCGGTTGTGTCCAACTGTGCTTCAAGCCGCCGCTCAGGGGTCCCTGGCTGTTCCTTGAGAAGCTGGGGCGTTGCCCTCCTGCCAGTTTGATTGCAGTGATGCCATGGAAGCCCAGGCGACACTTGGCCATTTATTTGTACCCCTTGTTATCACCCGGCACGGAGAAATCCGAGGCTGAAAATGGACAGTGTGTCTCCGATCAGGGAGGCTGTCAGTGCGATTTATGGACGTCTGATTTCTTATTTCAGTTTTGTGCAGGAGAAAAAGTGACAACTTCGCCTTTCAGTATTGTCAGTCTAACGCTTTTCCCCGGCTGTTCACATGCTGGAAGGCGGACGTTGGGAAGGGAGGGAGCCTGAACATCTGCATCCCTTGGCAGAGGACCACGAGGAGATGCTTAATTTGTATTTGGAGCTGAGCATCGTGGCAGGACAGCGGGGCTGGACTCTGCTTCACCACATGTGCCTTTACCCAAAGCTTCCAAATATTTGGAGGCCTCACCCCCAAATTCAGGGGCATGGTGTGGTATTCTCGGCTCGGCTGTTGCTCACCAAGATCTTTGTGTCCATCTTTGGGTTTTGCTGGAATTCATGGAGTTAGAACTTGATTTTAAGATGCTGGAATCAAAGAATTAATCATACTCCCCTTGGCAGTTATTTTGGTTATTGCCCTAAACTTCGTTGCTTGGATTGCTGTTGCTAGCACGTAATAATACTGCAAAACCTTTGCCACTCTCTGATGGATTCTTTCCCCGTTGAAATAGCTAGCATGCTGCTTTGAGAGACCAGCCACGGCCACCAGCATGTGGGACACCACTGCCAGGATTAACTGTAGTGATTAGTGAGTAGCTAGTTTATAAAAATTAAATAAATAAGTAAATGAATAAATCGGTCAGTGCCAAGTGAACCACAAACTGGAGTCCTTGTTGGGAAGTCCTTGCAACCTGGCACTATCTTTTGACGTAAACCGCGTAAACCACTTCGTCTCAGCCCCCGCAATGCCTTATTTCCTTCTGAGTTTGTGACAATGGTGACGTCTTGTATTATTTTTCCCTTTAATCTTCAGGGAAAAATGGGTAAAATTGCAGGACGCTTTCAAAAAGGAGCAGTGAACTGCAGCTGCACCCTGAGCGAGGCGGTGGCCTCTGCTCGCCGGTGGCCTCTGCTCGCCGGTCCTTCCTTTCCTTGGGAAGAAATTTTCAGTACGTTTGTGTGAAATAGAAAATATCCTGCGTGGGAATTAATGATATTATTCAGAAAGTAAAATGGCTTTTGTTCTCCTCCCTAAAAGTTTGTGTAGAGCTCGTTCGGTTGGAATGACTCTGGGAGGGGAGCGGTGCCCAGGCTGCGCTCTCCTGCTCCGCGGATGCACGTAGAATGGCAGGAGGATGTACTGCTTTTTGTATTACCTTGTGAAATGACATTTGAGTTATGATCATGCCCCTAAATTACGAAGGCGACTGTGTGATTCTCGTGGCTGTATTTCTTGATCTTGAGGAAATGCCAGATAATCATGATAATCTCTTTGTGTACCTGTCTAAGGATCAAGTTTTCAAAAGCAGCCGGTAAAAGGGTGCATACTAAATATGTGCATGTTCTCATCTCATCTCATCACATCTCCATGTGCAAGACCATGTGCACATTCCGACGAGATAATTACCTATCCGGTTTACTCCCGCACGGGCTGTTGTTTAATGTAGGCACAAAGAAGACAATTTGCATACATAAGTAGACAGTGAGCTCCAGTTCTTCGTGCTCCGTTTTTCCTATGATCACAGCAACTGGAGATGAATAAGACCCTTTGCGTTCCCTGTGCCTTACCTTCCCAGAAAGAGTGCTCCCTGTTGGATAATTACCACTGTTTTGTCTCCGGTTTTAAACGTCCCAAGCAGTGGTTCTTCCACCGAGTCCCTGGAGAGCCCCTTCCACTTTTGAGGCCACTTTTGAAAATTTGGCCTCACCGGAGCGCTAGAGCTGAGAAATTCCCGGTGGCTCGAAATGCGGAGACATCTGCTGAATTCATAATTGAATTGTTGACTGAATTCAGCAGGGTAAGAGCCGGGGATTGACCAGCTGTGCTGGTACTGGTGTGTTCTTGCCATCGATGGAGTGGCTGCGTTGAAGGAAGGCGTGTGCTATTTCCCCGGGTTGTGTGGGGAAGAGAAACACCCCAGCGTGGGAGTTAAACTTATTTTTCTGGACCTGAACAAGTGAAGGAGACTGGAATTCAGACCACGCTTCAGCGTCTGCTCCTGGAGATGGAAAATGCCCTGTGAGCAGACCAGGGAACTTTGGTGGGAAGGACACAGATTATGCAACCCCTTTTTTTTGTTCCCCTATTTCAATTTCTGACTTCTCTTACAGGGTCAGACAAATGGCCAGCAAAAGAAGGCAAAACTCTGACAGAAGGTAATTGCAACCCTTTCCAGCTTTAAGTCATCTTGAAGAAGCAATTTAACCATACTGTTCTGGCTGCCATTTGTAAATTGTTAATTAACAAGAGAGCAAATAATAATTACTGCTGGAGCCATTCAATTAAGAGGTGTAGCTTTCCAAACTTTGTTCACACGGTCTGTGTTCCTAACATCCTGTCTAGAGATAGGCCACAAGTGCTGGCAGAGGAGCAGACCCCAAGATTTCCCCGTCATTATACAGCAGCACGCGTCTTCCTAGCAGTTTTTATTGTTTGGGTTCTTAAAGCTTGCGGTCTCCTAGTTCACGTGGATAAGGAGTATGTCTCTCTGTGGTTTTGCCAACAAAGCGCTTTGAGAATTAAGAGATTGAAAAAGCAAACAAACATTCCTCACAAGAAAACGCCGCTCTTCTATGTAACGTGCCCAGGAAACATTTGCGTTTCGACTTGCTGTGAGACAGTGGAGAAAATGGAGACCAAACGCGTGTGCCTGGTCTGGATAACCTACCGTTAACTCCACATGTCAAACGGATTGCCTGACACAAGGCAGGCGCACTCTGTGATGACAAACAAATAGCACCTCCATCCTGCAGACATCCCCTAATTATAAAAGAGAAATTATTTCCCATTTTCATTGCCAGCGAATGTATGTTACTCTGGTGCACCATAATTTCAGTCTAAGTGCTGTATCAAAGTTTGCTGAACGTGAAGCACAAAGTATGTCAGACGTTAAACTGTAATTACAGGAGGGAGTGGATTTCTGGAGTATTATGTTTTTTGGTAATATTTTATTTTATTGGTTTTCAAATATACTTAGACTGCCAGACTAAGCAGGCAGAATAACAGCAACACAGCATTCCAGAATAACATATGACTTTAATAAAATAAAGCAGGATGCCTTGCTTTCCCTGTATCGCTGAACAGAACTGAACCCATGCCCGTGCCCTCGGACGCAGTGCCATCCAGACCTGGCTGGACAGGGGCTCACGGGGCCAGGCGCCCGGGCACACTGTCACCTGGGGCAACTCGCCCCCCACCCCCTGGTTTTATTTCCCTTCGAGGCAGCTCCTGCGGTGGTGCCGAGCAGCGTTCGGCACAGCGGAGCTTTGATCCCAGCGTCAAGCTCTTGTGCTGTGGAAATACCGGTAGTAAACAGTGGTATACAAGGAAGTGGTTGCAGGAGAGGATGGCGATGGATGCAAGGAACACAGAGGGGTATATTCAATCCGAATTTAGTTTTGGGGGGTTTACGCTTGTCCCCGTAATCTTCCATGAATGTCACCGGTGATGAAGCTAACAGGTAAGCAGACATGTTGAGAGGCGGAATCAAAAGGGGGATCGATGATGAATTATTAGAGGCGTCTGTTGCCGTAAGTTGTGCAGGATGGTTCAAAGCTGCAGATCAGACGAGCGGCGTCCCCGCTGTCACACTCCCGGCTTTCCATTACGCCGCTATCACTCACCGTTTCGCCCTTTGTGGTTCCCGTAATGATCTACACTCGTTCTGTCTCTCCGCGTGTCCACCTTCCCGCATGTCAGGGGCCGCAAGCCGACTCCTGGAAACAGCGAGGAGCGTGGCGGTTAGTACGTGACCGGCTTTTGCTGGGGGTAATTTTCTACATGGCTGAGGATGCGCACGTGCCGTCTTTCGGACGGAAGCCTGGCCTTGTCGTCTTGGACCAGGTGCATTTTCGACATGGTTCCTCAGGAAGGCGTTCCCTCCTGGAGATGGTGTTAACGCTATTTCAGCATGACTCTTCTTGCTCTGGTTTACCATTCTTTGCTTTTTCGGGGGGAAGGTCAGTATCCTCCAGCAGAGCTGTCGCTGGCAGGGCAAAGCGCAAGGGTTCTTAGAGTTCAGATGGGGAGGGACGTGGTGACCCGTGCTGTTCCTCCCCTTGGCTTAGGGAGCAAACGCCCGCCCTGAGCTGGCGTTTTGCACACAATCCATTCGCGGCAGTGAGATAGTCAGCTGGGTTCAGTTTGATTTTCGGTGACAGGGAGGTGACACGGATGGGATGGCACCGGGTGCTGCCTCCGCAGGAGAGCATCTTTACATGGAGAGCTGTGATCTTTTAAATCAGATCTTTTAAATCAGACTTATGCTCTGAAATCTCAGAATGTCTTTATTGGCTCTCTTTTGCCGTAGCGCAGGCAGAGCCAGGGCTATTTATACTCACGCTGATACCCAGTGCCCCTTTCCATACTGGTGAAGACCACTTACACCACACGTGGGTTTTCTCTCCATAATTAAAAAAGGTGTTAATGGAAAGATGCTTTCGTTCCTCCCCTCCCCCTGAAATCCCAAGTGAGCTCCAGCAGTGGCTGCATGTTTTGGGAGGTTTTGTGGCTGGCAGGAGCTCTCTGGAGAGGAAGGGACGAGGGACCCGACAGGAGAGCTCTTCCTTCTCACCCATCCCATCTCACAGCGGGGACAAGAGGTTTTGCCACACAGTTTTGTCTGAGAGAGGTTCACCTCCCCCTTGCTAACTTCACTGATGTGAGGTTGCCCCCAGCTTCATGTCCAGACACACTGAAATACAAGGTTTTGTGCAAAAACCTAAAGCACCCATCCCGCCTGTGCTTGGGCAGCATTGCCACCCTCTCACCTGGCCCTGGGGAGCTGGGCATCCTTAATCGTGAGCTGGTACTGCGTGTGTTGTGGACCCCATTGGGGGTGATATGGTCTGCTTGTCCATAGTGTTTATTAATTAGCCTAAGGGAAGAGAGGCGCTCCACACGCAACTGAGAGTCCTTGCCTAGAAGAGCTGGGAGTAATACTTTTGCCTAAGAGTTGCCTAATGCAGCTGCTGAAACCCTGCCAAAGGTTTGCTTTCAGAGAGTTCCTCTGGGCAGTATTTTTGTAATATCTTATATCCCAAATGGGCTTTATATGTTTCCTAGAAGCCCGTTTTTTTGGAAAGAGCAAATATCTCCAAACCTTTTATGTTTTCCCTTCTCCATCCTTCAGGTACTTTTGGTTTGCTACCTGATATGTGATGCATGAAACCAGGCTGAAGAGGGCTGGTTTTGGAAAGAGGAGCGTGGCAGCGTGAGGCAGGTTGTCCATCTACTGCTGTCGTAGCTTGCCATCCCTGACCTAGCGACGCTGGCACGCTGACCTGCCGCAGGCACCAAGCCATGCAAGCAGATGGGCGTGAGCGTGGCCAGAGAGGAGGCCGTGTAGGATCATTTAGTCTGGTAGCAAAGGGCAGAATTCCTGGACAGGCATTTTAAACCCAGGTTGTTATTTAGGGGATATGTCCCTGATGCACTCTGTTTTGGGTTGCAGTGCAGTCAACACAAAATTATAAAAGAAGGCGGAAAGATTTAAAGATTTCTATTTCTTGATGGCATCCTGCCAAGGAATCCCACGGGGATTGCTTAGTGGTGGTGATGTTGGATGACTGTAGATGGTGTAAGTACCTTGTGATGGGTTGACCCTGGCAGGTGCCCACCAAAGCTGCTCCATCACTCCCCTCTTCAGCTGGGCAGGGCAGAGAAAATGTAATGAAAAGCTTTTGGGTCGAGTTAAGGACAGTGAGAGACCCCTCCCTCATCACCATCACGGGCAAAATGGACTCAGCTTGTGGAAAATAAATTTAATTTACTACCAATGAAATCAGAGTAGAAGAGAATTCAAGTCAAATCTTAAAAGACCTCCCACCCACCCCTCCCTTCTTCCCGGGCTCAGCTTTGCTCCCCATTTCTCTCCCTCCTACCCCACGACTGGTGCAGGGTGCTGGGGAGTGGGGGTTGGGGTCAGTCCACCACCCGCTGACTCTGCCACTCTTTCCTCCTCAGGGGAGGATTCTCACACTCTGCCCCTGCTCCATCGTAGGGTCCCTCCCACAAGAGACAGTCCTCCACCACCTCCTCCAACGTGAGTCCTTCCCATGGGCTGCATTTCCTCAGGAACTGCTCCAGTGGGTCCCTCCCATGGGGTGCAGTCCTTCAGGAGCAGCTGTTCCAGCCTGGGCCCCCCCGGGGTCACAAGTCCTGCCAGCAAACCTGCTCCAGCCTGGGCTCCTCTCTCACAGAATCACTAAGATTGGAAAAGACCTATCAGATCATCCAGTCCAACCACCAACCCAACACTTCCTTACCCACTAGACCATGTCCTCAAGAACCACATCTACCTGTGCCTTGAACACCTCCAGGGATGGTGACTCCACCACTTCCCACGGCAGCCTGTTCCAATGCCTGACCACTCTCTCAGTAAAGAAGTTTTTCTTAATATCCAATCTAAACTTCACTGGTTGCAACTTGAGGCCATTTCCTCTTGTCCTGTCACCAGTTACCCGGGAGAACAGACCAGCACCCAACTCCCTCCAACCTCCTTTCAGGGAGCTGTAGAGAGCGATCAGGCCTCCCCTGAGCCTCCTCCAGGCTGAACACCCCCAGATCTCTCAGCTGCTCCTCACGGGAATTGTGCTCCAGACCCTTCCCCAGCTTTGTCACCCTTCTCTGAACACGCTCCAGCATCTCTATGTCCTTCATGCTGTGAGGGGCCCAAAACTGACCCCAGGATTCGAGTTGTGGCCTCACCAGTGACAAGTACAGGGGCACAATCCCTGCCCTGCTCCTGCTGGCCACACTGCTCCTGGCACAGGCCAGGATGCCATTGGCCTTCTTGGCCACCTAGGCACACACTGGCTCATATTCAGCTGCTGTCAACCAGCATTCCCAGGTCCTTTCCTGACAGCTTTCCAGCCACTTGTCCCCAAGCCTGTAGTGCTGCCGGGGGTTGTTGTGACCTAAATGCAGGATCTGGCACTTGGCCATGTTGAACCTCATCCAACTGACCTCAGCCCATGGATCCAGCCTGTCCAGGTCCCTCTGCGGGGCTCTCCTACCCTCCAACAGATCAACACTTCCACCCAATTTAGCGTCATCTGCAAACTGACTGAGGGAGCACTCAACCCCCCCACCCAGATCATTGATAAACATGTTAAACAGCACCAGCCCCAACACTGAGCCCTGGGGGTCACCACTTGTGACTCCATCCATCGCCAACAGGCCTGGCACCGTGTAAACCTCCCCGTGATCAAAGAAACCAAAATTCCACCGTTTGCACCAGCCTCTGAGCCACATGTTCATCAGGTTCGTTTTCTTGTTCCTTTCCCTGTTCTTCCCTGCCACTGAAGGGATTGAGGAAGACATGACCTGTGCTCCCGGTCCTTCAACCAACGGCCCCAGGGTCCCGAAATCCCTTTTGATCGCTTTAGGCTTCTCTCAGCAACCTCACCTCTGTCCCCCTGCATTACCAGTAGTGGGTAATGACCCAGGGGCCACACCAGACTGGGGAGTTTCCTGGTGATGCCTCTGACCCAAGCCCCAGGGAGGCAGATTTCCCTGTGCGATGGGTCTGGCCGGCGTATTGGGCCCTCTGTTCCCCTCAGAAGGGACTCCCCTGTGACAGTCACCCTCCTGTTCTTCACAGGGGCAGCCTGGACACGTGGGGCCGACCGCCTCGCCCTGGGTGACCCTTCACCCGTACCCTCACCACCCCGGCCCTCGAGTCCCAGAGCCCCGCACCTGGTGTGTCAGGGCAACCGGGAAGGGGAGGGAGGCCGGGAGGGGATTCGCCTGCCGCCCCGAGCAAGGACCTGTTTCCATTCCCCATCTCTCAGGTCTCTTCCTCCTTCTGCCTGGTGTCAAGAGGGCGGGGGAGCCGGTGTTTTCTGTGGAACCTCCACCTGCTGCCTCTCCCTCAGGGACGGCAGGTGTGGGCCAGGCGGTCCCTGCAGATGGAGCCCTGGGCAGCTGTGTGTCTGTGGGGGGCTCCGGCTGGGGCCCCACGGGCCTAAATTGCCCTCCAGTGCTGCCGGCACTGCTCACAAGTGATGTCACTACTCTCGCAGGGGCTGCCAGTACCACGCAGGCTGCCCGGCTCCTTCTCCACTCACCAGGGCCCGGGAACCGATCCGCTCACTCAACCGAGCGCTGAGCCGTGGCCCACACTGCTGCCACTGCCAGAGCTGCTGCCACCACCACGGCCCGCGCTGACTGACTCTCCATGGGCCACAGCTGCTGCCAGGAGCCCACTCCAGTGCGGGCTGCCCACAGGGTCACAGCCTCCTTCAGGCATCCCACTGCTCCTTGTGGGGTCTGTGCCCCCCCGTGACCCTCCATGGCTGCAGGGCACAGCCAGCCTCCCCATGGGCTGCACCACTGCTGCTGGGCCTGGAGCACTCCTGCCCTCCTTCACTGACCTGGGGTCTGCGGGGATGTTCTGCTCACATCGCACTCTCTCTCCAGCTGCAATTTCTCTTCCCAGGTATTTTTATCTTCTTCTTCTTAATTGTGTTATCCCAGGGGCACAGCCATCATCGCTGATGGGCTTGGCCTTGGCCAGTGGCCGGTCCATGTTGGAGCCGGCTGACGTTGGTTCTGTGGGATGTAGGGGAGAAGCTTCCATCAGCTTATCACAGAATCCACCCCGTAGCCCGCCGCTACCAAACCTTGCTGCACAAACCCAGTACGTACCTAGATACAGCTGCTGTGATGAAACCCGTATTATTCACAGGTATATAGCCGCTGGTTTTCATACCCTTATTGTTAGTTGGTTGCTGAATACTGTGCAGATGGCTGAGACTGAACCTGAAAGTCTGTATTTGTAACTGTGGCCTCTTGTTCTGTACCGGCCTGGGACTGGTGCTTTTGGGTGCAGAAGTGGTGTCTTCAGATAAACAGACGTATGCAAAAGTAAGACCTGCATATCCTGGATGGCCGTCTTACGCTCTGTGTTGGGGGTTGATTCATTCCCATTGAGAATAGTGATTCAGTAGAGAAGCCCTGAGAAGCTGGTGGGGCGGAGGGGGTGTTAAACTGGATCCCGTGCTGGAAGAGGCCCATGCCCAGGTTAATTCCAGCTACTCCAGCAAGGAGACGAGAAATGCATCACCTCTAGCTCTGCAGTATATAGAAGTTATAATTTCTGCCCTTAAAATGGCCCTTCGAAGGTTCCAGGACAGTCAGTTCCCAGAGTTAGGTGTCTCTCCCATCAGGCAAGATGGCCCTGGGCCCTTTTCCTTCTGTGCCATGGACCTGAACCAACTAAAATTACATGAGTGTTGGCAGATGTATGTCTAATCTGTTCTTAAAAATTGCCAGTGAGTTTCACAACCTCCCTTGGTAATTTGCTCCAGTGCCTAATTATCCTTTCAGATACAAAACCTCCCTTCCTGCAAGTTAAAACCTGTTAGTTTTTGTCCAGCCCTGTTTGTGCATGGAAAAAATGTGCTCGTCACACATTAAAATGATGATTTACATATATATGCTTTCACACATATGTACATTTAAAATAAAATAGTGCTGAGTGTCCCCTTCCTCTTTCTAGACCAAGCAAACTCATCACAACTTTTCTAAAACATTTATAATTTCTTACTATTTTCCTCTGTACTTTTTTCCAGTTTTTCTTCATTTCTTTTTTGAAGCCTAATGCCAAGAAGTGGACATTTTATTTTCATTAAGGCTTTAATGGTGCTCTGCAGAGATCCCAGAAAGTTGTTTGTCTTTTTATAACAGCACTGTGTTTGTTGACTCATAAACACTTGGAGGTCTTCTGTAGCCCCCAGGTCACTTTCTGCATACTTCTGCCATTGTATTTATGTGGATTTGATTTTTCTTCCTATATATAGAGTGCCTTACACTCATCTTTATTAAATGTCATCATTAGGATGCTTGCTCCAAAGTAATTTGGAATTTTAATGCTTGCGATCTTTCCCAGTTTGGTGTCATCCAGAGTATGCTCTCTGTTCTGTCATCCAAGTTGTTAATGAAATATTGAATAGCGTCGGATCCAGGACAGACCCAGATGGGACCCTGCGTGGTATGTTCTCCAGCACTGACAAAGAGAGGAATTTCTGTGTTTCATTTCGAGCCCTGAATGATCTAATCCATTGGATTAGACGGCAGCTACGAGAGACAATGCAAAATAAAAAAAAAATCCCAAACACCCTTTTTATAAGTACTCATTTCTGGAGCAGTTTTATATAGCTTTTTCCATTTCATATCTTGAAGTCCACTCAGCATAACTTTGGTATATTTTATACCCTTGGTGTTCTTCTTGAAGGAAAAAAAAAATCCTACTGCCTTCTATAAGTAGTCCCACAAGGTTTTGAAGTTCAACCCTAAACTAGTGAAATAGAGAAACTGAATAGTTAAATTCAACTTTTTGTGGTATTTGGCAGATTTATAATTATTTTTTTTTCCAGCAACAGCCTAAAAGGCATCAACACATCTTTACTGTGACAGCTCAGATTTTGCAATGGAAAGAAGGTAAAAATCAACAGAAAGAAGGCAAGAAATCAACTTTTTTATATAAAAGCCCCACCCATTTTAGGCTAAGCTAGGTATTTTTAAAAAATGAAGTCTTCTAAACTTGCAAATTTCTTCTTTCCCTAGTATATTGCTTAGAAGGCTGCTTGCAAATGATTCAAATGTCCTTATCCCAGTTATGGAAATTGTCTGGGAAGAATCAGAACCTCCCTGGCCCAGGCCATTCTGAGTGAATGTGCATGAAATCAGAAACATGGTGAGGTATCATTAGGCTTTGTGAAATACTTTAAAGGCTATGGAGGTTAAAGAGTAGTTTCAGCCATGATGGCTTTTTTCTGTATTTCCTTTCCCTCTCCCTTCAGTCCATGAAGACCTACTCTGTAATGATTTTCTCAGTGAAGTTCAACCTTCAGCCATGTTTAACAGGTGTAATAGATCCAGAGTGTTCAGCCGTTCCTGGTTATACGGCCTGGCTTCCCGCATACCGCGGGTCAAGGAACCTCACCTGGTTATTTCTGCACCTTGGGCTCGCTCTAACCTTGTTCAAGGCGTTCGTGTATCGGCACGTAGACACGTGCAGTATGGTTGGAGAGACTCATGGTCAAAACCAGGAAAGAATTGGTTAAAGGCTTTTGCAATGATGGATTTATTCTCTAATGCGCTTTCTCCCCTCCTCTCCAATTATAAGAAATAATTAATCTTCACAGTTTGGCAAGATAAAACATTTGGAAGAGTCTGGAATGAGTAGAAAATGGGCTGTACAGCCCTGTGCTGGGAAGGATGGTTCAATACAGCTGATTGTATCATCTTGGATCAGAACAATCTGTGCCTGTACTCGTACGACCCTGGGACAGCAGGATCCATGGGGACCACTGCATCCGGGGTGTCCCTGTGCTGTTCCATCAAACTTGCCCACCTTTCCAGTGGTGGAGGTGGTGTAACCTTGGTCTCTGATCTCCGCAGTCCAGCTCACTTCATGCCTTGGCGGTTAATAATGGTTCCTCTTTTGCAATAGGAAATCTAAACTCACATGACTATTTTTCTTCCTATTTAATTTGAATTGTATCAACTTTATCTGAGGTTACTTTCTGTGACTAATTCTAAAACTTCCCTAACCATCTACCAAGGACAAATGCATATTTGTGTCACCACCTGTTGTCTCATCCTCTGTTTAGTGAGGACCTCTTTCCCTTACTACCTCTTTCCCTGACTACTTTTGTTAGTGGTAGCCTTTTTTTTTGAGCCAGGAATTCAAAGGTTCCCACAAAAATCACTCACAATAACGTTTCTTTATCATCACCAAACTCCTGAATCCTGAACTGAGAGAAGGTAGATTCAGACTGGATATCAGGGAGGAATTCTTCCTGGAGAGGGTGGGGAGCACTGGGACAGGTTCCCAGAGAAGCTGTGGGTGCCCCATCCCTGGGAGTGCCCAAGGCCAGGCTGGATGAGGCTTGGAGCAACCTGGGCTATGGAAGGTGTCCCTGCCCATGGCAGGGGGTGGGACTGGGGGGGCTTTAAGGTCCCTTCCCACCCAAACCATTCCGTGATTCTGTGATAAGATTCTTACCTAAACCTGACTGTCATGCCTGCAGCAAGCCCCTTGGTTACCCCAGTGGTTGCTTCTTCCCTAATTTTCTTCTGGTTTGCACAAGGTACACCCCATTTTTTATCCTGTCTACTGGTCTTTTATCTTTTTATCTGTGTTCTCCTCCCTCACTTTCTTTTTGCTGTTTATGAACACCACCTGTGATTATTATGACGCTCTCCATTCAGAATCTCCTCTGCTAGTGTAAACTCTCAAGAGCTACAGCAGCCTGTGTCCCAGTAGGAAAGTACTTTTTGTTACTTTCCTGGAGCCTATTCATGGAAAAGAGTCTTTTCATATTGTCCCACTCAACACCTGCTCCAGTATTTGACTTGCAGATTATATTGGGATAGGAAAATAAAACAGATTATTAAAGAATATTGTGTTCAACCTCTCCCTCCTGACAGATAAGTTGCTCAACTTCCATATGTACAAAAGTGATTCTGTTTTCTGTTATTGTTTTTCTTTAAATTGCAAGTGTAGGATCCTAAAGCTGTCAGTGTTAACTCAGGAACCGTAGTCTGAAAATCAAAATTTTGCAAAAGGCTTCTTTGGTGAACCAAGCTCATTTTTGTTTACCTTCCCAGCTAGAAAAGACTCATCTAGGTAAGTAGCCAAGAACAGGAGGGTACAAATGGAGAACTGGAAACACAGTTCAGAGTTTGGCTCAGGTTATATTGACTTTGGCAAAAACAAGATATGAAAAATTATACCTCAGATAAAAATAAATTATAATCTGCAAGCAGTTGAATTAGAGGAGTTCTCCATGTAAACTTAATAAATGAATGTTAATTCAGTTACCAATTTGTAGCTATGAAACATAACTAGTGATGTTATTCTTTGGAACTTGTTTTGGAAAAGATTGCATAACCCATGAAGCAATTCTTCACAAAGTGCATAAAAGTGTCAGCTTATGTATAATTTATGCAGCTAATGTTAGTTATGGTCTGTTTAATCGTACTTAATGCTGCTGTGTGACATCATTCTTTCATTTACCAATAGAAAAAATAAAAAGACCAATCAAAGACATCTTAAAGACTCAAAGATAACGCGCATCAGTTTTGATTTTTTTAATTGTGTAAATCAATAATTATCATTAGTATGTAAAGGATTTTTAAATAGAGCAATTGTCATACATAGTCTACATATTTACTATTTAGTTATTTAATTACAATTTACTCACTGTGTACGTGTTAACTAATATACTGTTAATGCGCCTTGAGCAATTCATTTTGCCGACAGCATAGTAACTGGTTGTATGGCTTGCCCCTTTATTAGTGGCAATTATTAAATCCAATTTTAGTTGTACTTACTACATTTCCTCCGCTGCCTACAGGGCATCCCTACGGGAGGGTTATGACTTAGTGCTTCTGTTCTCAGTCTTTACATCCTTTTACCCTCCCTGTGCCCTGGGGAGGGGCAGACGGAGCTGGGGAAGAGTGGGGTCAGGGTGGGTCAGTATACCAGCAGAAAGGCACAAGGGCACCTTTCCTTGCCTTCATGGAAGAGGGAACTAGTCCGTGTCCAGTGTCCAGCTGCAAAAGCCCTTTCCTTAGGTTTGGAAGGGAGTGAGCTTTTATTTACCTGGCCATTAGATACAGAGGCAGTACATATCTCCAAAATTCAGGAGCCCTTAACTTCCTTGTGGTGCCCAGATTTATTGCGGTCATCGAGGCTGCTGTATGGGAAGGTGAACAGAGGGATTTACTCAGTTTGAGATCCTTGTTAGAAACATTTTGTCCACAGCGGGTCAATATACCTGGCTTACAGTGTCTTATGTTGTGAACTCTCCTTAGATGGTCGGTGGGCAGATGGGTTGGTTTGTTATCATCCCCTCTTCTCTTGGAATAATCTTCTCACTGGATGTCTTTTTTTGAGGGCAGCAATGCTGTCTTGTGGTTTACAGACCACATTTCCTAATTTGTTGTGCTGCCTTCTGCTCTCATGACAAAAATTGAGTTTGTAATGTTCCTAGCAGGCGAGCTGGCCCGACGCTGTGATTACCGCCACCTGCCTGTTACGCCAACTGTAAGATCTCCACTTGGCACGGCTGGTGAAACCTGGGCTACAGTTAAATGGGTGGAAACCGCTCGTTTTGCAAGCGGTGATCTCAGTCTCTCACACACTTTCTAACTTCCCTTTCCAAATGTTCCAGGCCATGCCACTCCAGCGGTCCTGAGGCAGTTTCTTGGTTAACCAGAGCCCAGTGGGTTCCACGAGAGATGAAGAATTAACACGTTTCATTGTTGATCTTGGTCCATGATTGTGTCTATCAGAAAAATTTGCTGTGGTCCCCTGGGGAATGTGTGGTAATTTTGTGCAACAAATGTACGTGATTTGCAAGGAAAGTGTTTCAGGGTCCCTAAATGTCCATCAGGACACAGAGGGATGAGTTGAAAGGACATCGCAGACCCTAATCTTGAAAGTTCTTGAATTGTGACGTGCAGATTCTGTGGGCAAAGAAAGCACCAGCTGACTGGGGTAAAGGAGATTTTTGTGGTTGGAAGCCTTTGCCAGGATTTTCTGTTACTAGTGCCTCTCAGCAAACTCCTGTCCCGCTTGTAGATCCTGATGCAAAGAGGAATGAAACCAGCAGGAGTCTTTCCTTTGGCTTCACCCAGGTGGAACCAGGTCCTCCCTTCACTGTCCAAGGCCTTTGCTGGAGCAAAACTGCTGGGAACATGGTCTGAAAGTCCACCACGGTTACCAGATTGAACAGTACCAGTGGTTTGAGCAGAGGGCTGTCAGTAGCCTCAGGGGTAATGAAAGACCTCCTTGTTTAATCTGTTTAAACTCGGCCTATTGCTGCAACTGGTTTTCATAGGAAAGCAATCCAACCAGCAGTTCTTGGGGCAGTAGTAATGTGAAAATACAGAATTCTTTAGGAAAACCTGGGAAGCAACAGGAAATTCTGTGTCCCACTTCTAATACAAATTACTTTGGATTACACCCAAGAGTAAATAATGTTGTCATGTGTATGCTGTTCTTTCCATGCACTAAATTTCTCAGCCAAAATAAAGGGTAGTCCTGAAAGGTTTTTCTGATTTGAAACATATAATTTTCCGTGTGTGAACTTAAGCATATTCATCAAATATGCATTATTAAGGCAAGATTTGACTTAAATCAAAGACAAGAGTATGCAGAATGTTACAATTTCTAGTTATGAAATCTATCTTAAAAATTGCTGCACCTTCATAGTTTGGTCACAGGTAAATTTAATATTCTTGGTGACACAGAAATTCTGTATCGCTTCTTGATAATAAGGTGAAAATTGTGCTTTCTGTTCTTATTCCTAGAGATGCTTGTCTCAGATGGGGAAAGGTGCAGCACTGACAGCATATTTGCAATTACCTGCAAGACTTAACCAAGGAAGTAGTCGGTTTATAGTTACCTTCAATATGTAAACTACAAATTATTAGTGCATGAAAATGGCATCTAAGTTCTGTTGCTGGGGTCTAGTAATTTTGGATATTTTCCATGCTATTACTGCCTGCTCCATATACCTTTACTGGTTCTTTTTGAAATTAACTTAATGGCACTCTACAGAAATGGACTGCCTACTGAGAATGAAAGCTTGCTTGCAAAGATGGACTAACTTCCTACTGGGAAGCACTGATTTGGCACAAACAAAGAAATGCTTTAGCATTAATTTACTTCGGTATCAAAATATTTAGAATAAATTATTTAAAATATTTAAGAACTGAATGGTCAATATTTGCTGCTAATAAATTGGACCCATGTACAAATATTTGATACTGAAAATTCCTCTGGTATCTCCCAGCTACAATACTGAGATAACGCATTCTCGACTTGCCAGGAGTGGGTTTTTTTTTTTCCTTCAGGCAACCAGGGGCACATTCTCGAATTGGGGCTTACACTTGTGTGCACCCACATTGGTGCACCTATTCTCCTGTGAATTGAGCTCTGTTCACATTAGTACAGGTAGGATGGCTGCGTGTTTTTGTGTGCTTCCACCAAACAAAGATGAAGGTAAGCTGAATGCTGATGGGTTCCTAGTCACTACAGTCCTGCATGAAGGTCTCAAAAACCTATTGATTTGATTTGCTAAATTGCAAAGTCATTTGAAGTAATGCTGTAGCAACATCCCCTCTCTGGGATGAGACTACAGAATCATAGAATGGTTATGGTTGGAAGGGACCTTAAAGATCATCCAGTGCCACCCCCTGCCATGGGCAGGGACACCTTCCATAGCCCAGGTTGCTCCAAGCCTCATCCAGCCTGGCCTTGGACACTCCCAGGGATGGGGCACCCACAGCTTCTCTGGGCAGCCTGTCCCAGTGCCTCCCCACCCTCTCCAGGAAGAATTTCTTCCTGATATCTAATCTAAATCTCCCTCTTTCAATTTAAACCCATTACCCCTTGTCCTGTTGCTACAGGCCCTTGTAAACCGCCCCCCCCCCCCCCCCCAGCTTCCTTGTAGCCCCCTTCAGGCACTGGAAGGCTGCAGTAAGGTCTCCCCGGAACCTTCTCTTCTCCAGGCTGAACAAGCCCAACTCTCTCAGCCTTTCTTCACAGCAGAGGTGCTCCAGCCCTCTGAGCATCTTCGTGGCCTCCTCTGGACTCGTTCCAACTGGTTGATATCCTTCTGATGTTGAGAAGTCACTACTCTTCTGACATTTGCTTGTTAGTATCCTGCAGCCCTGAATTCCAACACCTTTCCTTATCCATTTGTTGCCCTAACTCCCAGTACTGGATCACTTCCTTAAATATGGTAACTCAGGATATGAATATTCTACTTATCTGTGAATCTGAGTCACTTCTTCACCTTTTTCCTCACGACTGGAATCAGGATGTCAACATAACCGTGGTGTCCCTCCTGATGAGCCCTTAGGATTGATAATATCTCTGCTCTTACTGTACACCTATCCCAATGCTACTCAAACCACTCTAATTTGCATAGTTCTATTTCCAGGTCTAGAAACAGGTAACTTTGCAGAGTGTCTGTTTCACTGGTTATGGACTTCTAAAGTCTACTATGAAAAGTTGTGACTATTTAATGCTTTTTCTTTAATGTTTAACATGTAACCTTGCAAAACTCACCCAAACTGATCAGTACTTTGACCTGGAGGGTTCCAAGCTCGGAGCACCTGAGTTGTCACAGGGCTGCAGGGAGAGGCACTAGTCAGGTCCGATGGAGGAGCCAAGTGCTGCTCAGCACTGGCTGCTCACGGTACTGTTACCAGCTTCTCTTTGATAGTTTTTAACAGAGAGATTGCTCTCATTTTCCCTTCTCTTACCTTCCTTTCCTGACTTATTCCCATATTCCTCTATTCAGGCCAAATTAGAGCCATGCTGTGTTAAAATAAGCAATTTTGTCTGCCCTGAACAAACCGGTGCATTTTGCGCGTGCGCGCTCCTCGGCAGCACACAGCTAACGTTGGGTAGCAGTGACGAGAATGCGGCGTGTGCTCTTCCCTTTGGCTTCAGAAGCTAAGCATATTAGGCATGGATTTAATTTCCAGCCCGTTCCTTGCAACATCACAAGCCACGCTGAAAGCAGAGTGGTACGCGGTAATCGCAACACAAAACACCAACTTGTGTGTCGCTGCTGTTTTAAGTTCTCGGCACTTTGAATGCTGATTTCAACCCACAAAGTACATTTTTGTTTAAACAGCAGAACCTCTTATTCCCACTAATGTTTGAAACTTTTGTAAATTGAGGATTACTTGATCTTTAAAATCATTTCAAGTCACAAAACCTGTCATTCCTCTGTCACTGCAATCCATTGAGAAGAACTTAGAAAACTGGTGCTGGAGGTCTTGGCCGTAAAGAAAACCGTGATCTGCCATAGTCCCTTGTCCGCTACCAGGGTCACTTATCCCACCTACATCTCACATTAATAATATGCTTCTAATGTATTTAAATATTTTGTTTTTATTAATAATTGAGTATGATCTTGGCCTTGTGCGGAGCTAGACATTCAGAGGGGCGTCGTGGCAGGCCGGCCAGTGCATCCTGGGCCAACAGTGTTGCTGCCTATGGACGAAGCACAATTTAGCCATTAGTGAGCAAGTGTGGGAAGCAGTTTTCAAGTGCCTGGAAATCAGTCCTTTTGTTTCCTCTAATATACGCTTAGGAG
Source organism: Rhynochetos jubatus (assembly GCA_027574665.1). NCBI lineage: Eukaryota > Metazoa > Chordata > Aves > Eurypygiformes > Rhynochetidae > Rhynochetos > Rhynochetos jubatus. The sequence goes on along the minus strand of CM050655.1, from coordinate 40,542,137 downwards.
TTGTTCCATGCCAAATTTCAGCTTTTAAGCCACAACACTTTTGCTGGTAGGAGCATTAATAAAAAAGGCATTTTTGTGTTCCCCGCCTTTTATTGGATTGGATAATTGCACTCCCTTTTATCTTCCCATTTTCTGCACGGTCAAACAGCTGAAGCTCTCTGTTTGGTGTTTGTTTAGCCCCTAAATTCTGCTAAGAATTCAGTTTCAAGCTAAGGGTTGAACATCATCTGGGCAGAGATAGGTACAGGAAGCCCAAAACCGGTTGAAAATGAGGAGTTGCATTCTGAGATTTTAATTATGAAGGCCCCCTCCCCGGCTTTTATAACAATTAATAAATTCTGATCCTTTGCCCAACAACCAGTGGGGTAGGAATGGGTCACTGAACCTTAAATTTGCAATGGCAGAGAACCAAAAGAAACCAAAGCTTCTGCCTGCGACTGCTTATATATTTTGCTGGTTGGTTTATGCACTTTACTTTTTTTTATTCTTTTGACTTAATCAAAACTGGTTTGATGGCTATCAGACTGTTTCAGCCACTGTATTCAGGCAAAGCAAGTGCATTGCCAACTCCACTGCGGTGGTCTTTGCTTTGGCCTGTCTCACTGGGCTGTTACCTCTTGCAGTAACATACTCCAAGCAGCGCATGAATGTTATGGCTGATGTAAGAAAAAAGAAAAATATTTAAACAAAACCAAAAAAGAATAAAAGGGGGGAAAAAAAAAAGAAGAAAAATGAAAGGAAGGACAGGGAGACTACAGCCTTTGTCACTTGCAAAAAATGCTCTAAATAGCTCTAAAAAAATCTGCATGGAAGTGAGCACAGCTCCGAGCAAGTTGGAGACGGCTGCAGTCTTGCCACAGACAGGCAGGAGCTGTGCGGAGCCCGGAGCCGGCGCCGCTGGACAACGCGACTATCAGCAAAACCCTCCTGCTTTATCACCTATTACATGGATTAAGGCTTGAGGCACTCCAGTCCTGTCACTCCATAAATGCGTTAAATGAGTCGGGGATTTTGATCATATTGTGATTCTCATTAGTAAATCTGAATACAAATAGGTTTTAGCCTAAATAAATATTGTTTTGTCCACGTTGCATACCCAACACGTTACATTAGGAAAAGTTAATTTTATATGACTAAATATAATCAGAAACACAACATGAGGCCTGTCAAGTTGACATGGTATGATAGGTATCTTAACACTTCTCAGCAGGTAACGTTGTTTGCACACTGCTTAAACTTGTTCATCAATGACTTCTTGCATGATAACCAGAATATTAACAATACATTGCAAGTGGCACCGGGCTCCTGACGCGTACAAGTGCATTTCACCAGAGCGGTACGCTTGCAAAGGAAGAGCTGCAGATCATTCCGGTGTTTCTTCCTCCTCTTTCTCGCTCTTTATTTGTTGCTGTGTGTATCATACCAAGATCAAGCCCCTACTGCTCCTTCCAAGCAAACGGGATGTAAAAATAAACACAAAACCCAACAAAAGAGCTTACAAACAAAAATAAGGTACAGATGAGTGGAAAAATCAGTGGTGACAAGAAAGGAAAGATAAGCAAAAGGTGTTGAAAAAGTCAAGTTACACAGGCAGGAGAACTGTGTGTGGGTAGGCAATGTGTTCATCAAACAGTTGTAACCAGCAAGGCTCATCCTGGTCATCTCTTGTGGTGAGGTACCACTGGTGTCGCAGCACAAGCTGGTTTTTGGAATAATAATGAAGCTGAGAATCAAGAAGGAAGTTTTTCTTCGCTTTATAAAAAATTAAGTTCTTGAAACATATCATCTCTCTCTCATTTTTCTGGAGACTTTCCGTTTTTTCTGGTTGAGCCTGTAGTATCTGGGATTTGCTTTATTTTTAGGCTGTTAGTGCATTATTTTAGGGTTCTGATACACTGTTCATGTGTTTTGGGGGTTTCAAGCTACTTTAGTAGATTCCTTTGAGTGATCCACAATTTACCAAACTATTTAATCTACTTTCTTGTGCAGGTTATTGCAATCCTGATCAATATTTACTGTGTAAAACGTAGATGGTTAAGCTTTGTTTGCTTTTCTTAGACCTAAATTTCAAACCCGGCTGGTTTAGGCAATTTGGACTCTCCAGTAAGTTGAAGGTTTTGCCTTATGTGTGGGGAGTCCGTCTGGGGCTGGTCCTGAGCTGTTCATTTGAACACGTGCTCCAGCTTTCCTCACACCATCACACTCTGACGTGCCCTTGCAAGAGAGGTGAGATCGCTACCTGTACAAAAACCTTAAACTGTTTTCCCCGGGCTGTGTTTAAACTTCCCAGATCCAGGGAAATGGTCTGGGATGAGGATATGAACGTGGATCCAGTTGAAACAGAGAAGTGGGAAACTTTGGATGTCAGACTCCACATTGCTGCATGCCTACACCTTGCTAAGCCTTGTGTTTTCCCCATTAAAATATAGCACCTCTCTGTTTTAAAATCAAGCTATGCCATGTATTTTAATTGAGACTCTGGTCTCCAGCTCCCAATACTTATAATCAGATTCCAGTTTTCCAGCTAAAGCTGTTTATTGATGTCCTACTTTTTTTTCACCATTGTAGCATGTCAATAAATTGGAGAATAGTTCCGTATGTTAGATTTCCCCAAGCTTTCTGGGGAAATCCTTTGACAATTTGCTGTATAGAGTCAGTTAATTGCTTTATATAGCAGAGCAACAGCAAGTATTTAGACATATCATATGACAGACATTCAGAAAATATGGGAAAGACATATTTGTCAATAAAATGAACGCTGGAAAAGCAAATTATTTTATTATGTGAAAGTTCTCAGTTTAAGGCAAGTTATCTTGATTGTACTAATAACCGACATGCCTTAACCAGCTGTCTGCACGGCAGAACCGAACGGCTTCTGCTTGTTTTGCTGAACCTTCTCAGGACCTCCCCATAACCAACCAGAAAGTAAATCTCAAGATGCCATAGAATTTAATACAAAAAAATGAAAGTTCAAATTATATTTTGAGTTGGATAGGGCCATAATAGAAAAAGATCATCAAAAACAATGAAAAGAAATAATTGTTAATTTCTACAGTACCTTGAAACAGAAGCCCCTGAGAATAAATAGAATAAGAATACTATTAAAATTTCCTCTTTTATTATATCTTCTCTGCCAGAGTAATTGTTGCTGTGTCCAATATATGCAGAGGACAATTTACTGGCTGTTTTCTATTAGTTTTTAGCATTAACATATACAGAAATAAAATGAATAGCTAGCTTTTCTTTGGTTAATTAAATGACTGACAAGTCACAGATGTTGCTGCACTGACTCTTCCATATGATTAAAAAAAAAAAAAAATCTACCCTGGCAAACAAAAGAACAGTAGACCAGCAGTGTAAATGGTCTCTTTATTAAGTGAATATTGATGCTACATTATGATTTTTTTATGAATGTGAATAAGGTAGAATACTTGTTCTTTTCCCAAGTTTTATATTAAGATTTGAAAAGAAAACCTGTTTCCTCCGTAATTCTCACAAAGGAGTTCAGTGGATGGTTTACTGTAGAAGTGACCTAATTTACAGGAGGTTCTGCTTCCACAACATCTATCACGAAAGTGCATTTTTATTAGCAAGATACATATCTTTAATTTTTTTTCCCCAGTATAATTTTAATAGAATCTTGGCAGCTAAAAGGTGGTATTGAAAATAAATATTCCATTTCTATTCAATACTATGTTTTACTAAAAAACAACTTGAACGGATTTTATAGAAATATTCATAGGATAAGTATATTAAACTGCAGCTCACTCCCATCCTACCTTGTCCCTGCTTTATCTTCATTAATACGAGGACCCCTCTTGGAGTTGAACAGATTTTCTCTCGTCTGTGGTGCTGTTACCTGTTCCCAAGACCTGGATCGAGACAGTTGACCCATTTTAATTTAATTGCCAAATCAGTGGAAGTTAATCACTCTGAGCTCTTACGTTAGCATGGCTGGATCTTCTGACCTGTCCAGTGCCTCGCGCCTGTTCTTACAGTTAAACGTTTTTTGGATTTAACAGGTATTAGTTTCTTATGTTTCTTGTGCGTAGCCTGATGGTTTCAATCATCTCTTTGCTTACTTCGGTCAGGTCATTAGGTCCTCCATCCTCAGCAGGCACGATGAGGGCTGTGAACAGAGCATTTTCCAGCTTTAACACTATGGATTACCTGCATTATGAATTATAGATACTAGAGGAAAACACAGATGATACAACATTACTTTGAAAAACATGTAAAACATGTAAAGGTACGCTGTTATTACTTGTTCAGTAACTGGTGATAACCCAGCAACAGGACTCGGGAGCCATGGCATCGTTGGTGGCGTTACCTCCTCCCTCCAGATGAGTGATGATGCCACTGCAGCTCTGAGCAGATAAAAGGCAGGAGCCATAGAGACGTGTCACTAGCCCTGCATGGAAGTTCGGGACAGGAAGTGAAGTAGAATAATTCAGCTAAATAAACCAGCAAAGAATTTAGAAGGACAGAACGTAATTACTGATGATGGATTTAAGCCAGAACATTGAGACTGGAAACAATATGCTTGCGTAAAGTGCCATATTTAATTAACAGGGGTAGCTTAGGTATAATATTTACATATTTGTAAAACACTCCAGGAGCACAGAGCCTCTTTTCCATCAAGTGAGACCTCTGGTGCAGTATTGAGTTACAAGAAAAATTGAATTTACAAGAAAAGCTCCCCAATTACCAAGTTAAGCATTTTGCAGAGCTTGGACGTCATTGGAGATTCTGAATTTTGCTACTGAGCAGGCCTTGCTCTGATAACCTTAGGAAACCTAGCCAGAACACTGCTTCATGCTTAACTTTTAGGCAGCTTCTTTAATAAAGGAAGAAAATGGATGTAATACTTACTTTTTTTACGGTTCTTCTCCAGTCTTTAATCCCATGCAGAAAGTCAGTGTGTCTCCTCTTCCGGTCCATAGCATTGCCCAGCTGGAGTCCACAGGGCTGAGCCCTAAAGTGACACTAATTTCACCCTGCAATACAAATAATTCGAGCATCCCTGCCTGAGCAAATCTGGCAGGCCACTCACTGGCCACCAGTTATACTGCCCTGTAAATTCATTTGAAGATTTGGCCCAGCGCGTTCGGCTGGCTGTGATCAACGCAAGACCACGAAGGCCCCTAAAAGCTATTTTTATTTTTAATTGAGGAGATCGCAGCGGCCGTTTCTGTGAAAAGTACAGTGTCCTGCTTCACCAGGGGATGGCAGAGGAAATACTTCACACCCTCACGATTGACTGCATTAATTACGAGGGTGATGAATAGCGTTCAACCTATGTAAATAAATGTGTGCCGGAGATTCAAGCCCAATGAAAGTACAGCTATGTTTTAGTGGACCGCGGCATCATATTTCATATAGTAAAAGTTGTGAGGGAAGAGGAGTGATATTTATGGAGTGCAAAGCACTGTGGGATTTTGTGGGAAACCACATATATTCAGCTTGTCAGAAAACATCTTAATATTTACTCTTACAATCCCTAGGCTACTGCTTTCTAAACCTAAAGCTTTCATTAGCCCATTTACCAGATATAAAACATTTGTAAGTCTGTTGAAAGAGTTACTTTCAGGAGTGGCATTTTTCACAGCAAAACGATGATACCTTTACATAACCTCATTATGCGGCAGTGTCAGCCCCTGCAAGTGCGCTGCCTTATCCCGCTGAATTAATTCGCCATTTCCACACTTCTCTCCGCAGCCCCTGGTTATTCCAGACTGTCCCCTCAGTCCCATTATTACGCGCGCAGAAGGATCCCGCTTCCCGGGTACCCGCTTCCCGGGTGCGCGCTTCCCCGTCGCCGCGCTGACCTCCGGGACTGTTTCTGGCATTGCCGACGGGATCTCTCCTTGCGTTTCGCCGAGTCACCACTTTATAAAGCGCCGTGACCCGCCGTCCTCCCTCCCCAGGTCGTTGTTCCAGGCTGCTCCCCATGCCCTGGATGGCTTCCTCTCCCTATGGCTCGCAAACTGCAGGGAAAAAGGCTTTTATTCCTTCCTGTCAGCTCAGGCCTCCGATGATTTTATGACGGGAAGTTTTATAAATTGAAAAGAAGTATTTCTTAAAACCTAAATGAGGGTGTTACTTGGTTTTGGTCAAAATAAATATTTTTCGCTCGCATTGCATGCACAATATGTTACATTAAGAAAGGTTAATTCTATATTAAATATAATCAAAAACACAACATGGGGCCTGTCATGCTGACATGGTGCAATAGGTACTTTAATACTGCTCAGCAGGAACCCTTGTTATATTTTTTATATGTTAGTAGATGTCTACTTAGAATTGATCAAACCTTTCCTTCTGAAACATATATGCCAACACCTCCGCAACACACTATAAACTAGACTCTCAGAAAACAATAATGATGCTTATCAGTCACTCGCCTTGAGTTTGCTTGTGAAAAACCTCTAGCTAGTATGCTATTGGAGCTCTTAAAACATAGATCTTTTTGCTGCACTGATAATTCACTCACAGCTTGAGATTGATGACTATGTGAAGTCCATAAAAGATGTTACCACTATATTTTCTTCTTATGATTTATTTTATCATGTTGTCAAGGTTTGCAGAAAACAAGAAACAAATCAATGAATGTCATGCTTAAATATTAAAGAAGGCTGTAATACACAATTTTATTCAGATGCCTTATTCAATCTTGTCGCTCTGAAAAGGGTAGCAGCAGCAAAGCTTTTATTTGAATTACTTTTGGAAAAATTAATTTAGTGTGAATGTTGAATTGTGAATGGCAAAAGGGTAGCTAACCTTATTTGTTTAAAGAGGAATACAGAGCAACTTGGCTTTTTTTGAAAAAGGTTTTGAGAACCTGGGGAAATTCACTGCCTTTTCAACTGCAGAAACTTCGGAGGAGAATTTCTTAATGAGCTCATACTTTCTAAATTAATGAAAGGTTGCCTCAGCGAAGGGATGGGGGTGGGGGGGAACGTGGCAGAGGTTTAGAGTAGGTTATTGGTATCAGCAATCCCTAAGTGCTACAAAGCTATTTAAAAAACAGCTTTTCCTCTTTCATTGCTACAAAATTTAAATCACGTCTCACACCTTGGAACAGGGGAGGGTGGAAAAAAGAGGGTGGAAAGCAAGGAGCTGTGGTCTGGGGGGTCTGTGGCAGCTGTGGCCCCATGCTTTTCCCAAGCTGGCTCTCCCCCTCCTAACACCCTTCTCTGTTCTTCGTTACGACTTGGATGCAAAGCAGCAATTAAGCGCAGCTTGATTTTGGTTTTATGTGGTTTGGAGTTTGTATTTTTGTTTCATTGCTTATTCTTAAGGATAAAAGAAATCACATCACAATAGTTGGCTGACCTTTAAAAAAAATTGAAAAAAAACCAAACCCAAAACTCTTTTGAATATGGGGAGTTTAAAATGGTAAAAACAATGCTTTTCTGTGGCTTTTACTCAATTTCCCACCTCTAGGAAGAGCTTTGGTGCCCATTTTATCCTTTCTAAGGCAATGATTAGGGCTGTCTTGTCCTACAGGAGAAGACAAGAGAGGTCTGAATGGGCTGCGCTCTCCGGCCTTCTGTCACCAGGGAGCAAAGTTGCCTTCGTATCGGCTTCTTTCACCGTTTTATTTCATTTTCTGTAAATATACCAAAGATGGGAGGTGAAAAAGGAGAAAACAGAGCAAAGAGGTTTTCTAGTCCTGCCATTTCCTGGGATCTGTCCGTGTCTTGGACGAGCAGAGCCCCATCCCTTCGCTGCCCGGCACATGGTACTCAACGAAGCCGTGCAGGTGGATGCTCGCCAGCACTTGGCAGGGTGTCGTTACATCAGTTGGTTACAGCATTTGAATTCATAAAATCTGCCTTTTATCCCGAATTATTGGCTTTGGTGTTGCTCCTGTCGAATCTGTACTTCTCTCGGCTGCAGCCAGGTAAGGCCAGGTATGGTACCTCGCCTGGTGTGTCTCCAGCACCAGCAGACTATCAGACATAGGGACGGTCCTTAACGGCACCGCTAAAACCGCCGCTAAACAACCCTCTTGTGAAACAGGAAAAACTGTTTGCAGCTGATTTTAGGCAAGGAGGGAAAACTATGAGTATAGTTTGAATACATCCTCCCTGTGCCAAAACAGAAATCCTCTTGCAGGATCCCTGCCCCGTGCCTGGCCACGCAGCGTGAAGGGAAGGATTCGGGTTGCTGGCGGTCACCGGGGCTGGCTCTTGGTCAGCATTGCAGCAGTGTGGCCAGTGACTGTCAGTGCTCTCAGGAGCCACAGGGTAGAATTGCAATGATGTGTATTAGTGACTGAGGGAGAGTGGTGGCCCTCCTTCAGCAAAGGACCTCCAAGCAAGCCTTGCAGCCCCTCTGCCCACGTGTTGTTTTTGAAACCTGGACAGCAACAGCAGTGCTGGCGTGGCTGAGTGTCCCCACAGAGGTTTTGTGCCTCCTTTTCTTGCAGTACAGCCAGGCGTGTGGTGAACACAAACCCTGTAGCAGTGGAGGGGCAGGAGCACGCGCTGCCCGGGCTTTCCGGTGTTGACCTCTCCAACTTAGCTGCTCTTTGGAATAGACACGATTAAGCCACTCAGTGAACCTTGCAACACTGCCTAAGGCCATATTTAATAAAGTTCTATTCTTCCATTATGCACCTTTCGCACTTGGAGATGGGGAGCTGTAGAATATTTAAAAATGTGTAGCTCAACATCGCACACGCTGCTGCCATCCCCATGAAATCCCATTCACAAACTGCATTAAATGCAACCATTTTTTCTTGCAATGTGCATTTTTTGGGGGTGAATTATCTATGTGGAAGGCAGGGGTTTGGCTAACCTGTTCCCTTTGCTGTGTCCCAAATCTTCTTGGCTCTAGAGAGCACTCTTTAGTGCACACACCTTTTTTCTCCTGAGATGAGATTAATATTCAGTGTCAAGATTAGGCAGAATCATTCTTGCCTGCCCCAAACAGATCAGGCGATGAGTGCAATGAGTTGTTTTTTAATTAATTAAAGTTAATGCTTTAATTTAGCTTGAGACACTGAAGTGCAAACGAAAGCCTATTTTATTGGCAACTTTCGTAGCATATCAGAGGAGTATATTTGTAACATAGTGTTAAAAATAAAATGTGTTGGATTATGTGGTTTTCAAGTATATTATTTAAATTAACCTTAGAACTATTCTTGGAGAATCAGATTTGTAGCACAGGACCCAATTTTAGCAGGGCATTATCTGCATACCTTACCATAGCACATGCATGGAAAGCCAACTTCAAGCTGATCAGTTCTTACTCTCCAGCTTTTCGCCCTTTGCCTCCCCAGCAGGGTGGAAAAGGACAATCAGATTAAGACAGCATAATCAGGAGCAGGATTATCAAAGATAGTGAGTTCTGTCAGCAAAAAGAAGACACCAGGACACCATGCGCTTGAAAACTTTATTTCTCCAGGAAATATGGTACTTCTCCTACCCTGAGAAGTGTCACCGTATACAGAGGACTGAAAGCAGTGGAATATTTTTTTTCTCCCATGTATTTGTTTTGGCAATCGCTTTGGATACAATTCACCCATGTGCAGATGGCAAATACAAGCCCCATGCACTTAAATCCCATGTAAATCTTTTACTGGAGGTGGGATTGGTAGTAGCGCCCCAGCTCTGCGGTAACCTGAGACTCCCTCCGTCGAGACCTCAGCTTCTGTCGCTTCCACGTTTGCCAAGATGTAAATGGAAGTGCTGATTTTTCCCAGGCCTGAATAGCTGCTTCAGCTTTGTTTGTTTGCTTTGAAATTTATTTTTGTGTTGTGGTGCATCTCAGCTGTTCAGACAGGGCTGGGTAGGAAAAATGTTGTTTTGCACTTGTTAAAAGATTCCAGACACTCTTTTTTCCTATGAACAGTGGCTGCGGTGGTTGGCTTTCATTTGCACTGGGAAAGCTGGTTTGCGTTCACAGGCTGTCCTGGTGAAAAAAGTAATATATATGTAGTGGTGTTAGCAGAATTTAATTCTGTGTTAGGATTTGGCAGTTTGAATCACAGTGAGCTGTTCTATCACTGAAGAGAGGGTGATTTCTTTTAATATTTTCCTCCTTAAGACTTCTAATAATGTGAACTCTAGATGGCTTTTTAGTATCATTCCTAACACTTGGAGATACCTTTCCCAGTCCTTAAGATGCAGCTAAAAGAAGAGAGGAAGAACACTGGCAAAGTGTTGTGTTGGAAATCGTTACGTGAACTTTTCAGCAGGTCATCTCCATTCCCCAGCCCCTCTGGAAAGTCCGGGCAAGCTTCCTCACACTGTTTCTGTAGGAAACGTTGTGGTAAAGATCAAGCAGCATGCTGCTGTGACTTGTGAAAAAAACAAAACTGCCTTGGGCTGGAAGCGTTTCATTGCACACATCTACTAAAAATTTGCCTGGAACATTCCTTCTTGTGCTGCTTCTCCTTCAAATAGCTGGACCGCAGCTTGTGTCTTCCCTCACCATGCCTTAAAAGCACTGGAAAATACAAGTTGCTGAACTAGATGTTAAGAAAGCGCATACAGGGACACACGTTTAAGGTGAGATATTGATTCTGTTGATGTTAAAGACAAATTAAAGACCTTTTGCCATCACTTGGCCTAGAACTCCCCCCAGCACCTGGGAGGAGATGCTGTCTCCAGCAACAAAGACGTTGGTTGGACCTGTCAGCTACTTTTCGGAGCTCCCGGAGAAGGAGCTGGAGGAGGAAAGCTTTCCAAAGTGCACTGAACAGTTAACACACCCAAAATTTGCTATGAGGAAGAACAAGCTGAATCTTCAAATGGAAGCCAATTCACCGCAAAGCTTGCAAGTATCTGGCTGATCTGATTCTGTCTGTTCATAATCACCCGTAGAAGACCTTACATTAGTTTCCATGCTGGTGTGTGGCTGCTGATTTAATGGAGTTGCACGAGTGCACTGAAGAATTAGAAAAGGCTCCAGCCCAATGTGCGTGTGTGCCTGTAGATAGAATTTTTAAAAAATACCCTTATTTATACAATGAATGCAAAGTTAATGTTTTGGCTTTCTTCCGGGACAATCTGTGACAGAAAAAGTAGAGCTGGGGATTAAAAAGAGTGTGCAAGTAATGTGTAAACCATGAAATTCAATTAGTTCCTCTTAGGAAGCCAAATTTTGGTGAATACTGTAGAGAAAAGGTAGGGATAAAATGCCTAAGCCAAAGCTGTACTTAATAAGCTTCAGTAATTAGTTATAAATGGCTTGTTAAACCTGGAAACACATCTCTCTCTTGCCTATTTTTGTGAACACTGAAGAAAATGAAGGATAGGGTTAAATAATAACTTAGAAGACTGTCCATCCCAAGTCTTCACCAGGAAGGTTTTTGGTGGTGTTGGAAGGTATGCACAGAGAAAAGGCACGTGATGCCTGTCCTGGGCATTTGGCGTGGGTGAACCAGAGCCCAGGGGAGTGAGGGGGTCTGGGGGACCCCGGGCATGTCCGCTCCCAGTGCTTGTACTGCTTCCCAGGCACCTCCACAAATGTGGGTGAGACTGTGTGAGAAGGGTTTCTGAACATGGGTATTCAAAAGGAGTATTGGGAAAACAGTGACCAGATTTACTGACGAGGTCATGCATAACAAGCTGTACGGGAAATTAGAAGCATTGTCCTGTTATGGATGTGTCCCTTTTTATCCCTGCATCCTCTCATTTTTGCTGTATCCAGTAACAATTTGATATTTGAATTGTATAGTAACTCTTCAGAATTGGAAGGGTAAAAGGTAAATTGTGCTACAGTGTGTGATAGATTAATTGGCAAATGTTCCTGTTATTGTTTCTGGGAGCCCTACATCCACCTCACTATTCCCGTCTCTGAAAGGGCTCCCTGAAGTCAAAAGTGCTAGTGAAAATACCGATGTCCAAAAACAGAGCTGCAGCTCCTGCTCCGCAATTCATCTTACAATCAAAGGTCCTTTGCTGTCAGTACAGGAACTGGAGCAACAAATACACACCATAGACAATTCCTTTTCTTGCTCCCTCCCCCCAGTTCCCTCCAGAATACACTGAAATCCTGCTCTAATCCATACAGTGAACAGTAAACACATTTGACCTATAAACTCCTTTTTGTAAGAAAAGTGTTTTCCTGGCTGCATATTCCTAATCTCCTTTTTATATACATTTTTTTCCAAATCTTCATTCCTTTTGAGAGATTGGCCAAAACCTGAAACATTTCCAACTCAAGCCTTTTTCAGGGGGAGTGGGTCAAACTGGAGTTCCTTGATCCATTGTTACTTAATTTCTGGGTCAGGTTCCAGAAAGACCCCTTCTTCCTCTTTTCCTTCAGATGGAAAACACTCAAGTATTGATTTTCTGCTGGGAAACCTCCACGAGATGGTCGGAATTTCATGAGAAACACAACTTTTCTGCTTCCCAAGATGGTGGAGCTCCCTCTTTTGGGGCTACAGCCTCCAAAAGCATCGCGGGTGAGTCAGCCTCTTGTTATCAAACCAATTTATGTATTTATTAATTTTTTCTTATCTTTAAGTTAACCACCGTGGTTACTTTCACAGTATTAGAGAAGGAACCGTACGTGGTCAAGGTGACAGCAAGGAGAGGTGGTGGATGGGAGCTGTTAATCCAGGAAACACCTGACTCTCTTCTTGGTCTTTTACCAGATCATCTCTGGCCAAGTTAAAAGGCTGCTCCAGACTGCGAGCAGTAAGGGTGAAAATTGTGTTACAAGGTGATTGCAGAAGTGCTTAGGCTTTCTCCAAAGTGATGGCTCTTCAGACCCTTTCTCTTTGCTGCTGGCTGTGGCCTGACTGCCAGCATGACTTCAACTCCTGGAGTAAGCGCAGGACTGGGGTTTGGGAGTCCCGATGCCCTGAAAAACATCTGAAGCCTCGCTCCGTAGCCTTGGACGTGACACTTAACCTTGCTGCCTCAGATCCCCTGTCAAGAAGGGGATAATAACACTTGCTTATCTACTCCAGAGCGGGCTTTGAGGATTAATTAGTTAATATTTGTACAGTGCTTTGAACATAAGTGCTTGGTATTATCATTCTTACTTCGCTGCTCCAGGCTCATTTTCTCCTTTGGCCTGATGTGCCTCCCTGCTTTTTTAAAAGCTCTTCGTCTTGTCTTAGCCCTGCTGTGTCGTGCCCTTGCACGGCCTCGCTGCACGCTTCGCACGCTTGTCGCATGGCCTTCGGGTCTGCGGAACATCTGCAGAAGGACAGGGGCCAGCACTTGCTCCCTCCTGTTCAGGCTAACAGAAACACAGCCTGGCATTTGCAGGGAGCTTGTGCGGCTGAAGCAATGGCAATGGTCACTCGGGTCCTCCTTCCAGCCCTTCAGCAGTGTTTCTCCCAAAAGCAACAGGCGGGCCAGGTGGGTGTCGGAGTGGCAGCTGGCACGGTGTGCAGATCGTGGGGTCCCTTGCCATTGTATCTTTTCTTAAACAATGAGAAAGAAAGGGAGAAAAGAAAATACAGTGGGAGAACAAGAGAGAAAGGAAAGCCAAAAACCTGCATGTTTCTGCCACCTTGCTTCTTGGAAAAAATTCCCACCTTGCTCCACCATGAAGATGGTTGTAGGAAGTGGTAGCGTACACAGAAAACATTTTGCCATAAAGCCATTGAAACTTCCACAGTTGGTGAGGTTTATACTCACGCCCCACGCACAGAGTGTGTCCACTTGGACGTCTGTGTCCAGTTCATTCTTCCTCTAGGAAATGGATCTTGACCCTGGAGTAATGGCCAAGCCCAGCTTAGTGACACCAGAGCAGCAGGTCCTCAGGCTGCCCCAATAATCTGGTGGCTTTCTGCACCCCTTGGCCTTGGCTCTGCCCCTTTCTGGGACCCCTCTGCTCCATGCTCATCTTCCCATGTGAGAGTGGGGCGGTGGCCACTCTTGTCCCCGTGCTGGGATGGGACACATCACACAAGTACCACCAGCCTTGTTGCTGCCCCGCTGGAAGCCCCTGCTCCGCAGTGGCACCTGACTTCTTTATTTGACAGTTTCACACAGAATAATGTTGTGGCTAAAATTTGAGCGAGAAAAATCTTGGGGATGTTTTCCTGCTGGCAGGATATTCTGAAAATTTGAAGGTCAAAACCGCCAGTGGGTGACTGTCTCACCTCTTTTTCCCTCTGTTCACTTGCCTGTAATGGATTGGGCAGGAACTGTCTTTTCCTGCGTGTGTTTCCAGTGCCCAAGAGCTCCAGTTTCTCCTTTCTCCCTGTTACTGCAAGAGAAAACCGTCTGTATTGTCTGAGTGTCTTTAATGTGCAATTCCACTGTCCTAATGGGCACCTGATGGTACAGATAGATTTGATTCCAGATTTGGATCTGCTGACATAAACCTTAATGCTTTTTATTGTGTGCCACTTTGGGAAATCCTGATTAACAGCAACAAAGAGATAATTATGCGAGATGAAGACAATGTAGTTGTTTTAAAAATAATGTATATCATACAATTAATGCTACTTTGTCCTATATCAAAGTCACACTACCTGCATTAATCATACATCCTCATAGTTTCTAAACATTAATAGCAAGAAATAAAAAGAAGAACTCCTAATCCCGCGGAGAGTCACAATAACGGGGGGTTGGGTTTCTTCTGGGAAGATGAGAGGCAAGCAATGCAGGTTTTCAGCCTAGTTATTACAAAATGTGGAACATACGGCTATCTTTTTTAGAAAAAGCAGCTGAAACCAGGTTTGGGAACCCTGATTAAAAGTTAATTCCAATTTGTCCTCCTGCATTAGAGCTATCTGAACATTTGTAAATTGTAAACCTGGTGGAGGAGCAATAGGAATGGTTGGACAGATACATACACCGGGTCAGATTTTAGCAATTCTTCAGATTATGTCTAAAAGAAACAATGGGAAACGTTCATTTAGCCCGGGCAAGGGACGTTGGCCTTTTGGGTTTCTTTGTGGTTGCCTGACTTTGAAATCCTCATCAGGGCCAAAAAAGGACCAAGGACTTCATCTTATATCCTGGTTTAGGCATGGTGTCCCCACTTTTTGTCAATAAAGGGAACTCATGGCCCGACTTGCTCATTGTCTGCCCTAAGACATCATCTGCCGCTGTTGTGTGCCCGGGTCGCGCTCTCGGAGAAGGTCCTGCCCTCTCCTTTTCTTGCCTGAGTTCTCCTTGAGGGTGCAGGTGGTTGGGAGATGGGTCGAGCTGTGGTGGGGGGAGGCTGGTCCAGGCCCTTTCCCTGCGCTCCTGCTCAGCCACTGGGATTTGGTTCTCACTGGAGGGTTGAGTAGCAAGACCTCCCACGGTTGTGGGCTCCAGCAGACACAGCGTGGGCAAGCTGCTGCCCCGTGCTCCTCCGTGCTCCCCCGGCATGGGGTAGCACAGGTGTTATCTGTGTTATTTGCTTTGTTTGGCTGCATCCATCTGTCCTCACCACCTCTAAAGACCAAATATCAAGCCCATCTTTACGATTTTGGCCCGTCTGTGGTATCAAAGAGATTTCTATGTAAACACTAGAGTACCAATGCTACAGCATTAACATTTTTCTCCTTATTGACAAAATTAGCCTAATCTTGCATTGCATACCACTCTTTCCAAGGCTCTTTTATTTACACCTTGTTTCCCCAGATAGTCCCCAAATTATGGCTGGTTTGTGTCACTGGTGGCTTCAGAGCTGGGGGAATTACGGGAAGGTTTGGGTGTGCTTGTTACGTTACCTTCTGTGGAATGGATGGGGATATACCATATGTGCGTCTGCAATTAGACATTTTGATTTCCAAAGTATTTAGTTACCATTTGCTGAACCATTGAGTAATTACCACAGCAAAATTGCACAATCTGTCAGTACGTCAGCTAAGTGTGCTTCTGGACAGCTTTATATGCACCTTCACCAGCACGGAGCCTTTTCCGTGCTTCGTTTGGTTCGACTTCAGGCTTTTTGGAGGAGAAATTTCTCATGGCAAAGGGAATTTCAAATAACGGTGGAAATACCTGCTATTGTACACCTGCCCTGTGGAGGATATCTTGCCTCAGAGGGAAGGTGCTATGTAAGGTAATACATGCCGTTAAACATGGTGGCTTTTTAAGGCTGCAAAGTGCTGTTCTGGGAAACGGGTTTGGAGTTGGCCACTCAGCACTTCTTTTTGCCATAATTCCCTGAATTTAGCAATGGCACTTCTGCCACTGGCAGGGGGAAATATTAAAAGCGCTGCCTACAGCATTCACTGGAAGCAGAAGGATTTCCAACCTGAGAATGCGTTTAGGGTCATAAGAGTAATTGTTTCGACTCTTATCAGTCGATAAGGGAAAGCTTTCTGTTCAGGAACAGAAAATTACGACTACTTTGAATAGAGAAAAGCAAGAGGCATCATTTACCTCCCTCCCTCCTTCTCCTCACCAAATTAAACACTCAGGAATCTCGAGAAAATTGGGTCACTAATATGGAAATTTTAAAGTATTGATAATACCAACATGACAAGTTGTCACTTTGCAGTATGTTCTTAAACACGACTAAACCTTAATAACCAGGTTATTCTAGAATAATCAGGGTAACAGAATGGGAATGAATGGCAGTTACTGTAATTATTCTAGAAAGAGGACCAAAGCAAACAGAAATTCTCTCTAATTTTATATATTCCCAATAGGTGCACATAGTACATCATTATCACTATAGAAACTACTTAGTAGTTTCTCCAAAAATCAGCTACGCTTCACGGTCTTATGGGCCAATGTCTGAGCTGCACATGAGCCGGCACCCTCTAATTCAAACAGAGGTAAGCTCAGAGCAAGCTGCAGTAGGCTGCAGCAGACAAAACAAATTTCCTAAGCCAAACATATTAAATCCAATATATTTTTCATTGATTTAATAGGCTGAAACTTCGGATACAACTGAACACTTTCTGGATATTAATGGGCATTAGTGCTCAGCAGTAGAAGGCGAGAGCTGAAAATGAGAGTATATAGACGTTAGGGAAAGAAGGTGCTACAGAGGGCTTTGCTCTATATGAAAGTTCTCTGTTGCAGGATGAAATCTGTAATTAAATGAGATACTCTGCAAAATTCTTCGGTGACTTTGGCCCGTTTTCAGCTAAAGCTGTTATTGCTGTCCTAATGCTTCGCATAATCGTCAGGTGATCATATCTGAAAACAAAAAAAAAGTGACATGTCCGCTAATAAAAAAATGAAATTATCATATTTGACAACAAAAAAATATGACAAATCCCCTACTAAAAAGATACAATTTAATGTGAATAAAACCAGAGACTGTTTCCATCAGGGCTCTCCCCCGTCTCCCCTCTGCCTGTGACGCGGCGAGGACAGCTCCGCGGCAACACCGACACATCACAGAACTCACCCCGGGGTTTGGTCCGTCTGGGAGAGCCGCTAGCGGAATGGCACGGAAGAATTTATTTACGTGTTAGCTCTGCTCTGGTTTGTGGCTGCGTTCGTTATTCTGGATTAATTATGGCAACGTGGTTGAAACTATTCTGCCATCCGCGGTGCGGTGCGATATTTTAATTCCGTAAGGTTACCGATAAAACCTGCAATCTAAGATCCTTCTGAAAACCTTGTTTTGCTGTGGATGTGGAGGGAGCCGGGGGTGGGGGGCGAGGACGGGACAGATAAATCACGCTTTTACAAAGGATGCTGTTTGCTAATCTTCTGACACTGCCCCCTGTGATATATGGTATCTTGAGTTCCCAAAGTTTATCACATTAGTAAAAAACATACCGTGCGCATAAAATCAGACCCTGGGAAAAAAAATAAAAAGGAAAAAAAAAAAAAGAGAAAAAAAAAAGGAAACTAAACAATGAACATGTGTGAAGTTGGAAATTTATAGGCTTAGGCCTCTGCAGCTACATATCCTGGAAAAAGATAAAAAAAAAAGAGAAGTGTTAAGAAAACAAATTACGGTTGTGGATGTGAGGACCCTGACACCGCCGCCTGACAAATCGACCCTCCGGCTTGACCCTCCGCAATATGTTTCCACAGGTAATTCCATAACTCTGTGGTCAACTTTTCAAGATTTCCTGTTTGACAGCTGGGAGAAGGGAAGCTTCCCATCACCGGCGGGGTCCATGCTCCGCCTCGCCGACCGCCCCGTGCCCGGCGGCTGGCGGGGAGCGCGGATGCGCTCCCCGCCAGCCGCCGGGCACGGGGCGGTCGGTGAGGCGGTGGAGCTGGCGAGGGGACCGGTCGGAGCTGATGGATGGTCTAACCTGGCAGATTCATAATCCCAAA
>CM050655.1:40516470-40518970 GCA_027574665.1 Rhynochetos jubatus | reverse complement strand
GGGGAGCCAGCCAGCTCTGCCATCCACGCTGGCACGCAGCGAGGCTGCTCGCACTTGTTGCCAGTATCCGAAAAATGAGCGGTGCGGCCAGCCGGCATCAAAAGCCACTCCGTTTCCTCCTCCATTTATTTAATTATTAAAGACAAATAAGCAGCAGCTCATACATAAAGAACAAAAAAAGGAAAACAAAATACTTAAGAACTGGCAGCCAGACTCAGCAATAAGTCATGGCACCAGCCCCTGAAACGTCCCCGGTTGTATAAATAGGATCCTTCAGAGGAATCTCCAGGATAAATCGCTTATGTTGAATCCCACACGCCATGCTGGAAGAGGAAGAGTATTGTGTACTGTGACACAAGAAAAGTGACATTTAAAAAAGTAGAGAACGGTGATGGCACGGGTAGTTTATCTAAGAGCACTCGTGCCACAGCCGGCACCCGTCCCATTTGGACAACCACTGCCCCTGGACAGGAGCTCAGCAAGCTTTGGCAGCCGCCAGGTCAAAGGATCTTTGCTATAGCTAATAACAGGAGCTTAAACCCCAGCTTGACCTGTCAAAACTTTGACTGCATCTAGCTCTTGGGGGTTTTATGGGGTGTTTTTCTGTTTTTGTTCAGGCTCCAATCACCAACCTACCTTGGGAAGAAAGTAAAGATAGAGCAACTTCAGCAGGTGGATTTGAGACCTTGTTCCACGTATCTCCATCACCTTGCTACACCTGAGAAATAGGTACGGTGCTTGGTGTGGAGGAACCCCCCAGAAATGGCTCTCCATGACTCGCTGGCCAAGTGGCCCCTGCCCAGTGATGTGCTGTGGCCACACCCCACGTTGGCGATGCCACCACCGCAGGGCTCTGGGGCATCCCTAGGGCTTTGAGCGCTATGGCAGTGCAAAGGTATCAAAAATAACTTGGTGCCCCAGCCATCGAGTGAGCGACAGCAAAATAGACGAGTAGGGGACGTCAGTGAGTTCAGGGAACGACGGTGAGTGTGTAGGGAGCTTTGTCCGTGGTGGAGGTCCCCCGGCATGGTGTCCCCCGGCAGCGGTGGGGAATCGTTATCAGGCCAGTAGGATGCTTCAGAAAAGGCGAAAAAAAAAAAAAAAAGAAAAAAACCCTCTTTTCGAACATGCTCAACATGTGCAGCTGCTGAAACATCTGTGCCGAACATGATGACACAAGCTGTAATCGTGGCAGTTGGGGAGGGGGAGGCAATAAGGAGAGGTTAAGGCAGAGGCAAAGCGCAGTCCCCGAGTGGAGGGTCCCGCGTGGGGCTCTGCCTGTAGCACCCCCCTGGGCTGGGACCAAGGCGGGGAGTGCCCCCACCTTTTGGGTGCCTCAGCACCTCTGTTTGCTCGGCGGCAACCCCCCCCCCAACCCCACGTTGCTTCACCCTGTCCACCTCCCCTCGCCTCTGCGCGGTAGATCCTTCCGCCTCCAGCGCCGGCTCCATCCCACGTTATTGAGCTCTGGGTGGTTAAGGCAATTGAGGGTTTGGGGTGTGAGACCTTTGCCCAGGAAGTCTGGCAGATTTTTAAAATTTTCATTTTCCACATTCAAAATATAAAACGAGACAGGAAAGACCCTGAAGGCTCCTTAAAGTGGAGCTCGACAGGTGGGTTTTGCAAAAGCCCTGCTGCATGGGTACGGATTGCTGGAGCTGTTGATGTGGGCAGACAAATTTTATTCTGTGTCCTGGAGTGAGCTCAGGGAGGAAAAAAACAAAAAGAAAAACCCAACAAAGAAAGAAAAAAAAAAACCCAAACCCAAAAATCCCTTGCTCCTGCCTCTCCCCCTGCATTGTGTTGAAAAAAACATATAAGAACCTAAATAGAATAGAACAGAAATCTCCCTTAATCAAAACAACATTATGCCAAAACCCCTTTCGAGGGAAGTGAAACGTACACAGCAGCACAGCCCTGCTTAAAAATAGAACAGCCTTTGCCTTGTAAGTAACAAAAATACATAACAACATACTTCTGCCATCTGAGCTTTGAAGGATGTCTGTCATACGCCTGGGCTTATTTTACGCCCCTTCCCTTTTTTAAAAGAGGAACAATGCCATCTTCCCGAAAGGAAATAGGCAATAAAAACTCCAGCAGGATTTCCTATTCATAATTTTTCCCATTCATATCCTAATGGGTGAAGGAAAAAAAAAAAAAAAACCCAACACCACAAAACACCACCTTTAACAACTTAAACGGCACTTATTAAATAGATATTTTTACATGCCTGGTTTTTCCTAAACGTGGTATATAGTTTTACTGTTCAATTAAGTCCTTATTTTTTTTTCCTTTCCAGATATCCTTCTCAGAGCTGGCTGAATTCTGTGTGAGATGATGTAAAGCATCTGATGACAAAATATCAAATATATTTATAAAACACCCCGTTGAGTTTTTATCTGTGCCATTACATTTTTAATTAATAGAATTTTTTCTTTTTTTTTTTTTTTGGGTTGTTGTTTTACAAATGTTGTGTTTTACTGCCAGTATGATCTCACTG